>JAULBV010239369.1:0-12479 GCA_032358295.1 Pterothamnion heteromorphum | reverse complement strand
AAAACTGGAGAAGTTTTTGAAATGCAAGCAATTCTTGGAAGTAAAGAACAACAAAATCAATTCCTCAAATTGGCAATTCTAACAAAATACAATGCCCTCAATCTTATTACCTACGTTCCTGTCATCTTAAATGATGATGAACCTGTAAGAGTTATCGGAACTTTACAATTGAAAGAACCTGAATAACCCTTACTGACTAAGAAGATATAAGACAATTCACCACAAAAGGAAACAATAAATGACTCAATTTGTTGAAGTGAGATTTCATGGAGGAAAAACACAACGTTTCTTCGGAGCACAAAAAGAAGCCAAAGATAGAGGATATCCAGATGTACCAACTTATTTAAGAGCAACTGGACAAATCAATCAATGGTGCGAAGTTGTTCCAATAGAAGAGATACAACAATTCGAAAAAGCAGAACAAGCAAGAAGAATTATTAAGGCAAAGTTGTAACTCTTACTGATTAATAAGATATAATAACAATCAATCAAACAAAGGGAAATCATGCTCATTTTTAAGGTTACAATGATTAGTGGAGATACTTGGGAAGGATGCGCTAGTGACTTTGGAAAAGCTGCTAATAACGCAACCATCGCTTTTTTAGCTCCTCTTTCTGCTGTTAAGAAAGTTGAACTA
Organism: Pterothamnion heteromorphum; assembly: GCA_032358295.1. Lineage (NCBI taxonomy): Eukaryota > Rhodophyta > Florideophyceae > Ceramiales > Ceramiaceae > Pterothamnion > Pterothamnion heteromorphum. The sequence goes on along the minus strand of JAULBV010239369.1, from coordinate 11,842 downwards.
AAAAGAAATGTCAAATGTTAAATCTGTAGTCAATTTGATGACAATTTTGTAACATAAAAAATTGAGTACGGTAAATTCTAGGTAAAAAATAATTTTGTGCGGATTTAGTGTGAAATTAATAGAAAGTGAGGTCTAGGCGGCTTCCTTTCCACACTTTAGACCCCAAAATTAAGATTTCTATGCAATTTTTAAGATGAAAATTAAGAAAAGTAACCTTTACTGACTAAAAAGGTGTTCTTAAACAATCACTTTGGAGAAAAATGATGCCAATATTTGATGAATTGAAGAAAATGATATCAGAAGCTCATCCAACAACTTTGGCTGAAATTAAAAAGTTGAATGATATTGTTGGGGCTGAAGCTGCAAAACTTCCTCGAACATTAAGTAACTTACAAGTTGCTGAATTAATTTCAATGATACCAACTGGTTGGGGAACCAAATTTGTTCCCAAAGATCAATGGATTGATACAAACAAAACATATAAAACCCGAAATGGGAAAGATATTGTTGGCTTGACCATTCAATTGACAAACGAAAATGGAAATGAAGTCACTTTTCCAGTCAAAGCGTCAATTGTTGTTAGAAAAAAGCCATATAAGACAAGATATCAGATTTTTACCCTTGATGGTAGAAGTACGTTATGGGGAAATGACCCTGATGATCTAATTCTTACTGACTAAGAAGATGTAAGGTAACTTAATCACAATTGGAGAAAATGGCATGTTTCACTGTAGTAGCTATTGGGGTAAATGGTCACGAGTCCTTAAAGTCGAAAATGGCACATTTTGTGAATTGAATTTGACTCCAATTAATGGATTTTTTCGTGGAAAAATTGATGAAGTGCGATTAGAAGTCATTCGTATTCATTTTACTATGAGAGATAAAGATGATATAAATTGTGAAATACTTCCAGATAATGTTTTAATAGACATGAAACAGCATTTGGATCATAATCTTGTGGAAAGATTATTGAATTATGATTATCTTGCAGAAATTGGAATGACTCTTGATGAAATGTATAAGTTAAGATTGTCTAATGGTGGAGGTGTTCCATTTCAATCATATCTCACCAAAACATTTCATTATTGGTCTTTTTAGTCCTTACTGACTAAGAAGATGTGACAACTCAACCATAATCGGAGAAAAACAATGTCTTCAAAAGAATCAAAGTTGGCTGCGAGGGTTCAAGGCGTAAATCAAAGCAATGCCATTGCAATGGAATGGCAAAAAAAGCTGATTGAAATCTTTAAGCCATTTGTTGGACAGAAGATTTTGAAAGCTGATGGTTATTTGCTTGATAAAATTAATAAGCTAATGCCAAAGTTCCCTGAAGGAAATGTTACGATTTGGCGACCTGGAAGTAATTATTCGCTTTATTGGACTGTTAAGGTTTCAATTTCAGTCGAAAATTATGGTGTCATCTATTCAGAACGACCCTTTTATGTTGGCAAAATCAAGGGTAATGTTCTCGAATCAATTGAAACTGATTTGTTGGATTTGAAAATAGATCATACTTCTGCTGAAATTGCTCAAAAACGAACAGAATACTTTGCAGCAAAAAAGAAAGCTGAAGATTTGTTGTCTGGATTATATCCTTTCGGGGAATTTGACTCCTAAACCTTACTGACTAAGAAGATGAAAGACAACTCGAATCAAAGAAAGGGAACTATGAACCTGTATCATTTTTTGTTAAAATTCAACATGTATGTTTCAAGAGCTGAAATTAGACGCTCTGTATTGGATGGTCATGTTTCAATTAACAATATCCGTGTCAAATATGAGGATTTGGAAAGTCCCATTACGGCAAAAGTGGGAGATATTGTCAAAATTGGCAGAAAAGAAATGGTTGTAGAAGCAGAGCATCTACCAGTTACTGACTAAGAACACAAAGGAAAGCCATGTTATCATTGATGATAATACTGATTTTTCTTTTTCAATTAAAAATTGCGGTACACTACCATGTATCTCAATTTGAAGTTGAGGAAAGAAAAACAGTATTGGTTCGGAAGGGAAAGTATCCAGTAGGATTCACTTAATTAATTTTGGTTGGTGGATACTTTATAAAACATTCAATAAAGGACAATCATGCTATCATTGATAATGATACTGGTTTTTCTAAGATACTTAACAGTTGATATTGAATACTACCATATTCAACAACTTGTACTAGAAATCTTAAAAATTCCAGTATTGGTTCGGAAGGGGAGGGAGAGATACCCTGTAGGCTTTCTCTGAGAAAGCTCATTAATTAGTGAATTCATAGAATTAAAAAAAATATAGATACAAGTAGCCCCCCATGTTGGTAGCATGAGGGGCTTTTTTTACGAGTAGTCCTTACTGACTAATAAGATGTAAGTTTTATCTTCTACACTAAGCAAGGAAAAAGTCAAATGTCATTCGATCTTTCTCAACTTAATCAATTCACTGGTACTGAAGGCTATATGTTGCTGAATGTTATAAACATTCCAGTAAGAGTTAGCACAAAAAATTATGGGACAGTGAATGCTGCCATGACAGATGGCGTTGTTTATCTTCGTGAAAATGCCAATTGTTATTGGTTATTAGATGCGATTGTTTCGCATTTGCCAAAATTGCTGAAGAATGAAAGATGTTGTGATTTTTCAGTTTGGATATTGAAGAAAGTTGGTAATGGTGCGGAATTGACAGCGGTTGCTGATTCTGGTGAAGAGCCAGTAATTAAGCAGATGATTGAATACACTGATTTTCCTTTTTCTGAAGAAGGGGAATTCAAGTTATTTGGTCAAATTGGTGCTTTGAATATTAAGGGGAAAAATACTCCAACTTACATTTTAATGCTTCCTAGTGAATACTAAGTCTTACTGACTAAGAAGACAAGGAGATACGAAAATGTAGCCAAAATTAGTAATGCAGATAGCTCGATTTAGTGATGGTGGGTTTGTTTTGCACAAACTTAAAATTCATTGTTCTTCAATGCACTTTTCAGCATGGTTTGATAAAGCTGGCAAGATCATTGATGTTGAGGGATTTGATCGAATGGGCAGAAGTAGCCCCATTAAGAAAGATGGTCCATGTTGGAAAGAGATTGCTATGAAAGGCAAGTATTATCAGCAAGAGAGTGTTAAAAGCTTAAAGGCAGTCTTTCCGAATTCAACCTTTACTGACTAAGAAGACATGAAAACAACAACTCACAAATTCAGTAATTTAGAAATTGGAATTACTGATAAGGATTTTCAAGCCTTACCTTTCGGTAGGCAAATTGAATTCTTTCCAAAGATTGAAAAATTCAAGGAAAGAGCTAAGCATGTTTGGATATCTCAGAAAAGACGATCAACAGCTTCTGCAATAAAAGAATTCAGAAGTTTGTATAAGCCAACAGCGTATTATTACAAGTTGGTAACTGGTACTGACTATAGGGATGACTCAATTCAGATATGGTATACCTCAAATGAGTAGTGAACGAACAGCACAAGAAAAATTTGATGATGCACAATTTGAGCATGACTTTGCTATGTGTTGCAAAATGAGTGAGAAAATTGTTGGTGAAGAGGAAGTAAGAATTCTTATTAGGGATATGGTGACTTCTTTCTGTAAGAATCGTGGGAATGGAATTGAAAGTAAGGCAAGAGAGTACGTTGATGAGCATTATGGATTTTATTTGAAAGGTGAAAACTTTGAAAAGAAAGTCCAGCAAGTTCTTGAACGAATACAACTTGCTAATAAGATTCACAGATTGTCCGATAAGATTGCTGAAGCGATCATTGAGGATATAAATCAAGTTCTTACTGACTAAGAAAGGGTAAGACATGCGATTTGTTGAAACTTGCATATCGACAAGATCAATTTCAAGTGAACTAATTTGGAAGCATGTTGTTTCCAAGGTGGTAGATGGAAAATGGATTGTTGATTCTTATTGGAATGATTTTACAAAAGCTAGTAATAGGGTTTTTGAATTATCCCAAGAAGGTTTTTAAGTGATTCTTCATATCGTTCATTAACGAGAGAAGAGATGTAAGTCTTACTGACTAATAAACTGTGTTCCTGTTTTGTTTCCTGTTTCGAAAGTGTGTATAAGAAAATGGTTAATGCTCCTATTGTTACGACTGTTAAGAAACTTCAATTGGCTGCTAAGAATTTGGGAAAGACTGGCGTTTCCAAGCTTCGCAAGGTTGAATTGGAAGATGTGATTCTCTCAAGTCGTGAAGGTCGAAAGGCAGTTTATCAGATTGAAGAATCTGAATTGGCAATTCAAGCTGTTGAGCTTGTTCAAACGAAGGGAGCCTTTTTCCTTCCACGACCAATTCCAACAATGATTCCGAAGCTTGCTGGTGGATATGATACAATGGAAGCTTTGAATGCGGCAAAGCAAAATCAACATGAAGTTTTCAAAACAAACTCAAAGGCAAAAGCAAAGTTTGTTGGAATGATTCAAGCGATCAAGTCTCACTTGTACGAAACTGGTTTGAATAAGACAATGCGATGGCATGAAAATGAAAAGGGTTTTACTCTTGGGATTGTTCGGGAAGCCAAAGCTGCCTAACAATTACTGACTAATAACTAGTCAATCGCTTCTTAGAAATGAGAAGCGACAACGAGAATTTTTATAAATCAAGGATAACAATCATGCCAACTTTAACTCTTACTGACTAAAGAAAAGTTACTTCAAGTCACTTCAAAGGAAAATAAGATGGATAAGAACATTTACATTGGCGAACTTAATGAAACTTCTCACGTTGAAGATCGTGGGAGTTGTTGGGTGGCAATCGATCCATCCGATTGCATGACTGGTCTAACTTCTTTAGCGTGAGTGCTATTCAGTTAATTACCGATGCAACAATTGATATGAACAGACGACAAGGAAATTTCTAAGAGTTACTGACTAACAAAACACCTGATCAGGTTGCCTGATTAGAACAAACAAAGACGATTTTATTTACTGATTCTGATTCTTTACCACAAAATCTTGCTGGTCCAATCCTGATGTCATCTGGCCAATGATGTTCGATTGATTACCGATTGATAAAAATGGATAAGGAATTGGTTAAAGAATTGTCAATGTTTGTTCAATCAGGTTTTCGAGAAACCCCCAAACTTAAAAGAGGAATCAAATGATCGTTGTAATTAAAATTCACAATTCAAAAGTTGTAAGTTGTTTTGAAGTTAAATCGCTTTCAGAAGGAATCGATGAAATCAAAATCGCTGCTGAAGAGCAATTAGAACGGGAACTTACTCTTGATGAAATTGACACTCTTGACAATGACATGGAAGTTTACAGCGATGAAGATCCTGACAATCATTACACTTGGACAGTTACAGAAGTGAAAAAACTGTAATCCTTACTGACTAACAAAAGGTCAACTCAACCCACAAAGAGGAAACAAATGAAATCAGTAATGCAACGAACAAACTACAAACAAAAAGTTTTCATTTTTGCTCGCAAACGTAACATTTCAGTTAGTTACGTTTACGATCTTCTGAAAATGATTGGTGTTCCACCCACTTACAGAATAAGCCCAAGGACCGAAAAATCTCCTTATATTGGTCCTGATGGAAATACGTATTATCAAAGAATTCGATATGATATGCGTAAGAAAAGGGAAATCACAAAGGAGCAATATGAAATGCTTCTCAAAAAATTGCAGGATGCACATATGATGCAACTTTGCTTTGGTAACCCTTACTGACTAATGAACCATCCAGGGTGACAAACCTGGAAAGCCCTTACCGAAAGGGTGCTTCGTCAGCAAATTATTATTTAATTAAATTAAATAGTATTCGGGAACCAGGATAAAACCTACCTGATAGGATTGTACGACAATCTTATGAAGATGAATTCCATCGAGCTTAACAGCCCTGACGTGGAAGGAATCAAGGTTACCGAGTAACAGTTACTGACTAATAAAAAGTCAGTTCAACTTAAAAAACAAGAGGAAATCATGAAATTATCAACCGCTCAAGGAAAGATTCGCTCAACACGTGGAGCATCTTGCCTAACAAAAGGTTCTGATGACTTCGATCATAAAGGCTTTAAGAAAGCAAATCGAAGCCTTTCCCATGCTCTTATTGAAGAGCAATTGAATGAGAAAGATTTAGAGCCAAGTCCTGATTTTCGATACGTCCTGTACAAATTGTATATGGATGATGACGATAATAAGGACTTTGGCGATTGGCTTGTTGTTGGTGTTTTCAAAAAAGACATTGAAATGTATGCCTATTTCAATGGATTGGGAAATATCAATTTCTTTATTGATGGTGTTTTTCAACCACCAAAGGGATTTGATTTCTTTTATGTTGACGTAAATGAGGATGATGAAGCTGCTAGATGGCTGGGAAATCACTAACCCTTACTGACTAATAAAAGGTCAATTCACCACAATTCAAAGAGGAAATCATGCTTTCTATCACAATGGAACAATCAGCAAGTGTATTTAATGTACATGCTGATGCTGATTTGGCTACGATCAAAAGGAACAAAAAGCAGTTCTTTAAGAATCGTAGCAAATTAAGCACTGAGAAATACAAAGTCGTCGATGGATTTCTCATTGTCAAAATTACGATTACTGAGCCGATGATTGGCTCATCAAAACATCGATTTGTCGTTTACATGTACGGCCAGTTTGTGAATCAGGATGAACATTCTTTAATGTGTGTTTCTTCTGGATCTTCAGTAAAGAGTTGTGATGATTGTGAAGCTTTGATCGGCAAAATCAAGGAAAAACAGACTTACCATTATGGAATTTAACTCTTACTGACTAACAAACCATGAAATTACTTATAATCACTCGATCACCAACAGACAATTCAGTGAAGGAAATTTCCTTTCAGGAACTTGTAAAAATTGTGATGGCTGACAATGACTGTGACCAGTCAGTTTCCAGTACAATTGATTCAATCAAAATTTGGTTAAAATCACCATTAAGCAGCTTTGATAGTTGTAAAATGGAAAGAGGATTGCCAGCATTCACAATTGTAAGAGTCGCCTAACTCTTACTGACTAACAAAAAGTAACAACCTAGCCCAAATTTAGTCCTGAACTAGGCAGGTCGAACTCAACATAAGGAGATTAATCATTAAACTCAGGATTTAGCTCAGCCTCCCTTTTATTATTTTGGGGGAGTAATGGGCCGCATGATAAATGACGTGAAACTGGAAGGGAACCCACTGTGGGTCCAGTTTCACGATTGTAATGTTTACTGACTAATTAATGGTACTCACGAGGTACTCTGGTGAGAAACTCACAAATTAAATTAAAAGTGAGTCAGAGGGGTTCAATTCCCTTCCTCGTGCTTTTTCAATTAACTCAAGAGGAAAATCATGTTATACAAAGTGTTTGGCTACGATTGTGATCTTGTTGACTTTTGCTTTTTCGTGACCGATAAAAAGATTGCTGATGCAAAAGTTGAGGAATTTGAAAAATCGTTATGCACATCTTTCGTGCAAGAAATTGAAGTGCCAGAAGGAGCAACGGAAGTCGTTGTTTCTCATACTACTACTTTTGAATACAAATTTACTGTTGATGTTGCAACAGGAAAAGTTTTGTCAACTGAAGAGATTGAAGACGAAGGTTCTATTGGTCATATTCCTTGGTAATTCTTACTGACTAATAAAAGGTCAAGATAACCCCAATCGCACAAAGAGGAAGAAATCAAATGATTTTTGTTTTACTGTCTAATGATGCTACTGATGTTCAACACATTTCGCAAGCCAAGGCATTAGAACTTTATTACGAATTCCTTGCAAAAGGAATTTATAGTGATAAAGTTTGCGAACAGAAACGTCAGTACGCAATTTCTACCATTACTGATGAAGTTGCTAGAGTCATCGAATTAGATTTGAAAACATTTCTAATGATGATGCCAATCAATCCAATGGTGAAAATCGAACAACCAAAACACGATTGCAAACATCTTGACGGTTCGACAACCCTAGCCGATGGTTCATGTCGAATTATCGATCATTCAGTAAGTAAATTCGAAGTATCCATTCGAACAATGGGTTCAGTTGGACCCTTATCCATGAAAGATCTCATACAGACAAAATACGAAGTTGTCGAAATTAAAGAAGTCGAAAAGACAACTTTCGTTCAGTAACTCTTACTGACTAATAAAAGGTCAAGACAACCCCCCAACTCAACCAAAGAGGAAAAACAATGCCTGCAACTGCAACTGCTACTCAAACCAATGCTGTCACCAAAAACTTCATGTTCCAAATTGCCGATTGGGACAAATTAGAAGGATGCTGGGAAATTCATGTTCCCTTTCCAAGGAAAGTCAATGTTGCATACAACACTTTTGATGAAGCTTTGGATGCTTCACAAGAAATTCACGCTTTATTGCAAGAGCATGGCATTTCTTACAGCAATTTCGCTTTCGTCGATCAAGTGATGACCGTTTCAGGATTAGATTGGTCATAACTCTTACTGACTAAGTAAGGGTAAGACAATCGAACAAAACAATAGGGTAATCTGGTTACTCATCAGAAACGATTTAACTAAACAGGGAACAACACTGTTTAGAATAATATCTAGTACTGACGTGGCAGGTTATAGAAGACTGGATCGTAAAAGGTCTGCCCTATTTCGAGTAACTCTTACTGACTAAGTAAGAGTCAACAAGACAACGAACATCATCCGCCAACAAAGGAATTGAGGTGTATCATGTAAAATCACATGATTTTTAGAACTTTGATAATTTTAGAACTTTTGCAACAAATTAAAATTTCCTCGCTTGCTCGTGACCTAAAAAGATGGAATTAAACCCTATGCCACCAGGATAACAAGGGAGCAATCAATATTAATTTGGATATTGATTGCTTCCCACCGAGTAACTCTTACTGACTAATAAGATATCAGTAAGACAGTTTTTTTAATGTTTCACACGAAGGAAAAAAAGATTATGAAGAGCACATGTTTTGTTATGACTGGCGATGTTGGCAATGGTGCTGCGGTCATCTACAGCGAAAGCCTTTACAATGAATCTTCAATCGTTCTGCCATTGGCTGGTTACGATGGAGTGATTGGCGAAATTGACGTGAACAATTTGCAGCAGACAACCAAGCGACGATACAACAAGCGTAATTCGGTTACCGTTGAAAATGCAATCCCAACGGAACCGAAACCACGTGGACGAAAGTGCAAGAAGCCGGAAAACGTTGCCATCTGCATTCCAATCGATGAAACCTTGGGAACTGCAATGTACCCCAATCGTTCCGGTGAATTGTTCCCAGTAGCGATTTATCAAGTTTCACCCGATGAGAAAAAGCCTTGGATTAACTTGCTGTTTATCAGCAAGGATGGAAAGTGGGCATACCACCGAACCAATTCGCTAGGCTTTTTCGCCAACTTGGACAAAATCACAGACGTTAAAATGAACGGAATTGTAACCGACGAAACCGAAACTACTGAAGTCGAAACCGTCGAAACCGAAGCTGTTGCCGCTGAATAATTCAGCCTAACACTTACTGACTAAGATAGTGTAAGATTCACTATCTTAGTCGAATCGAGAATCAAAACGAAAGGACAAGATGACAAAAACAAAACCTGAGAAAATGCCTAGTGGGTATTTCGGTTGGGCTATCATCGATGGTCAAGCTGGATTGAATAACTTGACAGGTGCTTTGCACAATCTGTCAATTTCGGAAACTCCCGATCCTAATTATGGACGTGGAGTTTTAATGGGAGTTCTGTCAACCCTGATGGCAACAGGAATGACATTCGACGATTCGTGTCAACTCGTTTGGCAAACAATGCCGAATGATTGCCATCCAGGATGTTTTCCAGATGGATTCGAAAAACGATTCACAGGAAAAGTCAGTAAGTAACTCTTACTGACTAATGAAACATGGAAATGCTAATCCATGACAATCGGTAACCCAGAAAGGGCAAATCAGATTGTCGAACTTGGCACCCCCCTCAACTCTAGTGCGAGAGACGGGAATAAATTCTAGATATATCAATTGACTCACAATCATGCGACGAAATTATAGTGGTAGGTTCAAACATCAATGGGATGTTTAATCGGTTCGAATCCGATTGGATCTATTCAATTCCTTTGCGAATTGTAGTCGAGTTAATAGTGTAGCTTGGACAATCCAGGCTTGAAGTATGTTGCTTACACTAGGTTGCTTTAGTAACCTACTCGACTACAATTCACAAAGGAAATAATCCGAAATGGATTTCATAATCGATTCAATCATAACAGCGACAATCATTGCTGGAGTTTTTGCATTTGCAAAAGTTAAAATCTTTGCCTAATCCTTACTGACTAATAAGAGGTAAGGTTAGTCAAACAAAACTCAAGAGGAAAAAACAATGTCCGCAATCAACACAAAAGACCACTTGCTTCAACTCATCAATGATAACTGTGACGATGTTCATCGTTTCATGGAAATGTCTAAGACAATCGATTGCGTGTTGACGCACACAAAGGGGCTTTGGCAAGAAGCTTCTTATTGCTACAAGGCAAAAGAGATTGCGGAACGAATGATTTCTGAAGTGCGTCGTTTCCAGCAAGAAGCGAACCATCACAACACGCATAAGATGTTGGATACTGTTTATGTTCGCTTCTGCCGACTCGTCGATGAATACCATGCGTTGCAACAGCAACAACTTTCTGACGGATTGGCATTGCAACAAATGTTGCAAGTATCCAACTATCAACTTGCTTCCTAGTTCTTACTGACTAACAAGATGTGAGACAACGAACAACATGTTACATTAATGTGTTGTTAGTTATTAAGATGATGCAACACAATAGTTAAGATGATTGTTAAAGATGACAAGCTTCTTAATTAACGCCCTTGTTTTAAGAGCGATTGTGTTGCAAAATTTTTAATTAAGTAATTATTAAAGAAACCCCCCTTAAAGGTGGGACTAGGGGAGGCACTCCAGGCGATACCGCACCCCCCTCTCTTATATCTACATTAAAAAAAATTTTTGCAGCTCTGCATAACATTTTTCGTAACTTTTAATTACAAAAAATCCGCTCAAAAAGCTTCTTTCAGGTTGAAAAAGGTAAATTGAAAAAATCGCCACTCAATTTTTAGCATTAGTTCCATTATGAGTCCACATACCATACTTTAATCCATTAACTAATACCCATCCATATTTTGCAAACGTCACGTTTCGTCTAGCTTGATCTGGTGTTAATTTGTCGAAATGGATGCATTTGTGATAAGCAAACCATCCTTCAAAATCTAATAAAAAATCAAATGGACATGTCAATGAATTTTTCCTTCTTAGTTTCTACAAGATTTCTTCAATTCCATAAGTTAATTTCATTCCTCCTGAATGACCTATGCAATCACCTTTCCACCCATATTCGTTTTTACAAGTGTCTTCAAAGTTAATTATTTTGACTTTTTTGTCATTAATGAATTCATTGACTTCATCTAACAATTCATTTCTATTTTTATATTTGAAATTTTTCTTTTTAGGAAATAAAAATTCTCTAATGATAAGTGTTAAAGTAGATAATGAAAGTAAGGTCATTACAGGAGTGGGCGAATAGATTTCATCAGAATAATTCCATTGTTTAATTTGAATTTTCATAATTTACCTGTAGTTATGATGACAATCTGTTACGTATTCAATCATTTTTGTTGTGCTTTTTGAAATTTAATGATAGCTTGAGCAGCAATATCTGAGTCTTTTTCTGAATATCCTTCTAGTTGCATCCTAGATTTGGCATATTTATAGCTAGGATCATTCTTATTAACTTGATAAGGTTGATTTTGTGGTGTTTCGAATAGAGATCCTATGAATAGCAGTAGATAGACTACTGTAAATACAGAAAGGATCACAGTCCAATTTAGTTTTTTCATTTTACAATACGAAGTGTTGATAAGTGAAAGTTTTAAGTTGTTC
>JAULBV010239258.1:0-12486 GCA_032358295.1 Pterothamnion heteromorphum | reverse complement strand
GGAATACGAGAAGTTGAGGACGGTGAGAAGGTCTAGGATACTAATGTTTACAGCGGTGCGGGAGACGGTGGGTGCGGTTCATGGATGCCGCCCCGCATGTGGTCATGTCGCCTATGCCCCGCCCGATCGCGGGAGTCAAGTCGCCGCCGCCTCTGCGTCGCCACCGCCGCGCTTGAGATTAAGTCACCGCTTCCCAGCCCGATCGTGGGCGTCAAGTTGTCGCCGCCCGTGCGCCGCAGCTGCTGGATGGTGTACAAGTCACCGCTGACCCCGCACCGGTCGCGGGCGTCCAGTCCCGCCGCGCCGTCGTCTCCGGGCCCCCTCGCTGGTCTTCGTCGCCCTAGCGCCGCCCCTGCCCGTCAAGGCACCGCCTCCCCCACCAGCACCGGTCGCGGGCTTCGAGTGACAGTGACAGCCGCGCCGTCGCCACCGCTCCCCTTCGCTCGTCGTCGTCGACCTATCGCCGCAGCTGCCCGATGCTGCTGAAGTCACCACAGCAATTCACAGCATCCTGGTTGTCTTTATTGCGCTCCGCAACATGCGCGAACGTTACGATCTGTGCTGCAGCACAATCCTGCCGGAATGATCCGGAACCTACTGCAAGACGCGGGGATCCGACGTACGTACTGATGCGCCAGTGACACCTCTTACCACGTACATCAGCGCACCATGATGCTGCGACCACATAAGCTTCATCTTGACCTTCAGAAGAGCCTGCGTCGTAGTGATTGCCGTCTCCCTATCCTCCTCGTCCGCATCCACAGATATCGGCACCCAATATGACATCAAACGCGCGTACAGTGTATTCACGTCCGGGAGCAAGTGGCGAGCGCTTCGAGTTATGTAGAGCTTAGGTCCGCGATTCTTCTTCAGTTGAACATGGCCAAGTTTGTTCCTAGCGACGGTGCAGAGGGAGATTCGAGCCACAGCGATGTAGAACTTCTGCATCCTCTCCGGATCATTAGTGATGATCGCAGGTAGGTGAAAAATGGGCGTGGAGAGCGTCATCGCTGCGAGATGTGGTTCATTAATGTCGGTTCGTCCTTGCGTGCCGTTCAGATAGTACACGCTGTGTCGAACGCAGCCTACGAGGCTTGGGCTTCCCGGGGCATTCATGCCCCGAACACGACCAATTTTCAATGTCGCATTAGATTTCTTGGCGTTCGTCGGAACGGTATCGCGTACCAGTACGCAGTGTACCCACTACCGCTCCGTAAAGTTACATCAATGACGGCATGCGCTGGACATGATCTTGCTGCGTGCATCTGGGCCAGACGTTACGCAGAGCAATACGTGTACGCCACTGAGGTACACGCAGACCTGAGAGTACGGGTATGCCTTTGTCTCCTTCTGTACAGGGATTCGGGTACCTCCGCTACATGTACAGGTACGGTTCCGGTAACATACAGGGCGTGAGCCGCGTACATGTGCCTGAGACCTGCACATACGTAGAGGTCGAACACGTGGCAGATCATTTCGTTCCTTTCGTAAGTAACCATTGTGTAGATGGTATGTGACGTTCTGTTCATTGCTCATATTTCCGCTTGACCTCAACGCAGCTCAGCACTCCCTTCTCGGTCCATCCACAGTGCCGCCCACCACTGCCATTTAGCATGCATGCCATCACCGCCGAGCTCCGCCGCGGAGACTGCCACGCGAGATCGGTACGTACTGCACAGCACAGCGGTACTTCCACGTCGATACTCTTTTCCCTTTACTGCGATCGATCACAAGCTACTTGTCCCTTCCGTGAGAGTGAAGGACCCATGTGACCCAGCCTGATGGAGCTTCTCCATCACTTCTCCCCGTGCGAACCGTGCACGTGGCGCGGCGAGCGACGGGGTTTGTTCTTCGCAATGCGCATGGAGCGCCTGGGCTTGCGGCGAGGGTTCGTGACCTGAAAGGCGCATCCGACTCCGGCACCAGGGGACGTCTGCACCGTCGGAACGGCGCTGCTGACTCCCGCACCAGGGGACGCCTGCACCGTCGTGCCGTGACCGGCCGACTCGAGCTGCGGGTACTCGGTCGGGAGAGCGGTACGCGCCGAGTCCACGAGCCTGGTGAGCCAGTCCGGGTCGCTCGTGTCCGTCATCGGCCCCGGTACGATCGGGTCGAAGACCGTGCACTGCGAGTCGGCGGCCGCGAAGAAGTTGAAAGAGATGTCAGACATGACGTCGGTTGTGAGGAAAGGTGGATAAGGAGGTCGTAACTCGTGGTCCGCAGAGTTGGTCTTCGAACAAGTGGCGGATGTTGAGTGCTCTGGTGCGGGGAGTGCTGCGCAATGGTATCAGATGTGAAGTGATGTCACTGAAAAGGAGGAAGTGGCCGGCGTGGTTCTCTGAATGCGGTTTTGTGGTCGTTGTGCATGCGCGAACCGCTAACATTGACAAGGATGAGCGAGGCCGTCGCGTTGGTCAGAGAATGAACAAAGTGCCTCTCAGAACTCACGATTGCATGCGTGTTTACTGCTCTGAGCGTTCAGGTGACGGAAAACATGTGCATGGAAACAGCCGGCTATGTCATGCCTAGTCTCTCACTACAATGGAAGTCGCAGCATGCCGGTTCCCTTAACCCAGCAACATGTCATGTCGTCCAGGTTCCCTAGGTTGAATTAGTCATGAGCAACATCAAGGTACTGCGGCGTCATACTGCATGCGTCCCATGCATAAAAAGAGGACGGGTGCATATCTGCAAGAGTCTGGGGCGCCTCAGACTGATCCCCCGTCGTTGGATACACATACTTGTGATGTACGTTATCATCGTAAACTTTGATGCTTCGGACGGATATCAAAATCTCAGACTTACCCTCCTTGTCTCCTAGGTTGGTATTATGCAATACCCGTGCAAATACGGACCGCAACAGATTCTCCTCCTCACTATCGCACGTTTCCGAAACCTGCACGGCGGAGAGTTTAGCACACGCGACAGGTACCTCACCGACGAGTAAGACAACATCCTGTCCAGGCTTGTACAGTTTAGGGACATGGCGAACGCGTTCGGCATGAGTGGAGCCCAGAGAAAGCAATCCCTTCGAACCAATTTGCACGCTTCCTGTGGGTTCGCAAGTGAACTGCTGTGCCGTGTTCGTGTCACTTTTTGCCATATCAGTACACTTCAATCGTTTCAGTTCTTCAGATGTTGTTGTCGGGGCTGCACTGGGCGGGCTCTGCATGCATGAAGAGGCAACAGAGTTGTCTCTTTTCCTCTTGGTTGACGTATTTGCCCCCAAATCTGTATGGGCTTCCGGTGCGGATGACGCCAGGGTCCTCAATCGGTGCAGAGCGAGGTCAAAACAAACCTTGTCGGACTCAAGCAGAACCCAAGGCCTCTTAGAGCGTATGGCAGCAATAGCGGAGGTCATTGTACCTCCGTACAAGTCCAGTCCTATTCCTCCTGCAGGGCTGTACAGTTCAATAAGCTCCGCGAGAAGCAACGTATTCTTCTCCTCTACACGCACAGGAGACTTGGATTTCTTGTGTAAGAGCTTGTTCCTTGCCACTGGTACGTTAAGGATAGCATTCCACCGTCTAGACCTCCCCGGGCAAATGAGCTGAAACGGCGATGAAAAGTTCGGTACGAATCCATCCATGCGCTCTCCTGGAGCTTTGAATGTGAAAATGAATTCAAAGCAGTTCTGGGAGAAGCTTTTCAGCCTGTTTTGCTGGACCGTGCTCACGTCCTTCACAACTACAGTCGGTGGTAGGGACGTCTCAAACCCTTCATGTGTCATGGCCTCATGCCACATGTTCCCAGTTTGCCAGGACGACCAGATAAGGGCGTAACAGCCGGGCTTCAGCAGTACCTTCGCGTGCTTCGCGAAGTCTTTCGCCTCTTCTTCATTGATGGTGTCGACATATCCAGAACCTGTGCGGCATCTGTTCGGAGGGAGGTTGTACGGAGGATCTGTTAGGATCAAGTCGAACCGAGTAGCGTTTTCCCCGCGCTTCTCAAGAACCCAGTCCTGCCATTTCATGTTATGACATTCAATTCCACGCGTTTCCAGTACATCCGGAGGTTCTGGTACGGGAGGTTCGTCGGCAACTACGGGCGGAAGAGCTGGTTCTGTTGGGGCAGTCGGTGGGGCTGGGGTAGCTTTCGGTTCTTCACCTTGAACAGTTGGAGGAGGCGGTGGTTGTTGGGCATCAGGAACTGCTTCCGTGTCTACTTCTTCCGAAATACTCTTTTTGTACTTCTCCTCTAACATTCCGCACAGTGACGGCGCCTTACGACGGTATGCTTCGAGTAGAGAGGGCAAAATATCTGTACCGTTACCCTCACTGGCCTGCAACTCTGCATCAAACATTGTGGAACGCAGTAAGTTGTCCCGTAAAACCGTCAAGTCAGGCGGCCATTCCTTTTGCTCCATGAAGTGCAGGAACTTCTTTTCTTGTTGAAGAGCTTGCTTCCCGAGCAAGAACTGCTCCGTGAAGGCACGGAAACCCACAGCCTTTGGGAGTGTGTTCTCGGCCAGGGACCGAGCTCGGAATACGGTGTTGATCTGTGCTTCCAGGTCTTCAGGTGGAGCCTTCATGAAAACCTTCGACGATTTGATCGAAGTCAGATTGATAAACTTTCGAAACACGCGGCAGTCGACCTCTTTCAAGATTTCCGCCTCCGACTTCCGTTCCCGGGTGCGCTCCGTCCATTTTCTTGCGCAGATATCCGGGTGTTCACGTTGCATGACTTCTCCGATGGCGTTAATGACTCGCATGTGCAGTCTAGCCGCTGTGTTAGCTGTTTGCTTCAACGTGTTGTTGTCGCATGACCCGTCGTACTCCTTAGTAACCTGGTGGGCTTTCGGTGCCTTCCCTGAGTTCTTTGCGCAAAGCCTTTCGTGAACGATCTTCATTCTCTTTAAACGATCGAAGAGGGTTGTCTCCACATGGAATACTTCAGCCTGCAACTCATTGCGTGTCATTGCGAGCTGCTCGTATACCTCGATGGGGAAACCACCCTGCATTACTATGACAAGTAGGTTGAAGTTACCCCACTCCTGCGAGCGTTCTTCAATGAGCTCTAGGATTGCCAGCAAGCGGTATCCGCCATCAATGACTCCGTACCATACGTCGTGCCTAGCAATGCGTGCGACGATGTCCTCATCAGACAACCCCTTCCCCTTGAAGTAGTCGATCAATGTATGCTTGTATATGCCCGTGAGAGGTAGAACTATGGGCATGTTCATTCCAGCCACAATTCCCCCTCCGTTAGATCCCTGCGTGCGCAAACATCCTGTAAAAAGTGACTTCAGTCGTTCGATCCCGGACCTTGTCTTCTGCCGTATATCGATCAGAGGTATGCATGCGCTCGGTGGTACTTCCTGGTTGCGAGAACCTATGAAAAGCTCTGCAAACTTTGCCTTCACTTCTGTCAAACTCGATTGCTCCGTCCCCGACAATTTCGACTTGATAACTGACCTCTCCTGGGACGCGTCGTCGTCATCCGGACCGGGACTGCACACTGTAGATGCAGTGCACGCAGCATCATTTCCAGAGCGTCGTTTCATGGCTCGGGTGCGGACGACAACGGGAGGAACAGTTGGCGGGGATTTCGAGCCGGGACGTCCGCCCAAGGTGGTGGGATTGTTATACGGGACGTCGCCCAAGGTGGTGGGATTGTTAAGGGCAACGTAAATCAGAAAATCTCTGTTCAACGTTCCTTTCGGATCATATCACCCTATTTGCGCCATTCCAGCGAGCAGGATCCGTACTGGGCGTTCTAGGGGCGCGTATCCGTATAGAGCCATGCGGAAGGGCCACGGTGCGTTTTGATGCGATCCGGTGATGATTTCCGGTGATACTGGCCCGTGGTAAATAACCAGGGGAACGAGGTTGGAATACCATCAGCTGATGGCTTCCAACCTCGTTAGTTCGTGGTGTAGAGAACGTCACGTAGAAACGAACGGAAGCATCATACGTATTCTACATATACAGGGCGTAGCTCACGTAAGAGATAAACAACAACAAAGTAAGATTTTTGATGTGTGAAGGCGGCGTTGTGACATTCGAATCACACAGTGAGAAGTCAGAATGTTCTGCATGGCACACGTTGGCGTGCATACGTTTTATAAACTCGACGGCGGCCGTGGATTATAAAATGATTTAGTCATCCGGCGTTCACAATTAACGGCGTTGGCACGGCAAGGAGACAGCGGGAGGCCTTCGAACGGAATGTACATTTAAGCGGGGATTCCCGTACGGTTGTTTACGTCACGCAGTACTGGCACAGGTGCGGGTGCCGTGATATTGGAGGACCCATTCCGCATGCATGTTGTGGGACAGGTCGTACAGAAGGCGTAGAGGGAGCCGGGAGTCTAGCGGAGAACATTTACATGTTGGCGGAGCAGCAAATTGGGTGCGACAAGTGAATGAGCACAGACAAATCTTTCTATCTGTGGTACTGTTTTTACTGTAAACGCTCCCGCAGTTAAAGTATGTAGCTGAAGAACCGAAATACCGGGCGGACTGTGATCCTGCTCAGTCCGGTACGTCTGTCTCGCGTACGCGACTCCCGACGGCATGCATGCGTTCGCGGCGAACAGGGCATACATACAGTAGAACCACGACAGGGTTCACCTGATTACGGGTTATTGCAGTGCGAAGACGTAGACTGAAGGGCCGTTCATTTGTGCGTCCCGGGACGCAAAACGGGATGGTATACTAGACTGAAGTGTGAACATTTAACAATTGTTCACGCTCTGTGATCGTGAGCCAACTTACGTTGGCTCGTTTAATCGACTTGTATGTTTACTAGTATGTTTACGCACGTTCTGTGAGAGTGAGTAGTAACGCAAGCTCTGTGAGCGTGAGAGAACGTTACCATATAAGCTTTCATATCTTATCTGTACAGCATTCACGGTTTCCTACCTTGGCCGCCGCCCCGCTGTGGTTCTCATTCAAGTACGTCAAGTGCGGTACCTGTACGGTATGTGCCATGCATAGTCCTGTCCCGTTGGCGCTTGTACTCGCGCCACTTTAACTGGGACAATCCAGCGGGAGACGGAAAAGCGCAGGTGTGGATTACGGACGTAGTTGTCTGGGCCGATTGGAGGGGGATGAAGCGGCACCTGAGGCGACAATCGCATTGGTTACCAAGCAAGTGCCCTTGCACGTGGGACGGGAAGGTACAATTGCTGACACTCAACAAAATATAGAAATTCACGTGCGTGAAGCCAGCATGTAAAAACGAATATCAATATCCAATTACAGTTAAAATAGATGGATTTTCGTAATTCCCAAAATGAACTAGATCTGTCTGCAATTTCGCAGGACCCGTAACACAATCTCATTCGGTCGAAATGTTTTCTTTTGCATTACACATTTTGCTCGTACGCACATGGGACATGTGTCAACGAATATCGGTATTCCAGTACAGAAAGTATGGCCGACATTCTTCAGACCTACACCCAAATCTGGTAGAGTGCTGGTGCAAGGAAAGCGCTCCTTCCTGTACCAGAGGGAACTGCAACACGTGTACTTTCCCCGCGCTTGTCACCTCACAAACTTGGTCAACCCTTGTCGTCAACGCCCACAGCAGTCTTCCTTTGGCGTGAACCCTTACCACGCCCACGTGCTCCCACTCTCCCCGCCTCTGCTCCGCCAAAACCGACATGACGACGAAGTCAACACAACCCGGTGACACTCCGGACCCTACTCGTTCTACATCGACAATCTCGGCACGTCCACCGCCGTCAACCTCAATAACTGCCACACCCTCGCCACCGGAAGCACAGTGTACTCGCTCAAAACCCTCGACTCGCGTGCCGCCTGCAACCGGCACAACGCCAACGTCGGCAACGCACACGCCGCCCGCGAACATTAATGGCAGATCGGACGCCATGGGCGAGCCGCCAGCAACAGGAAACACCCCAACGCCGTCAAGTCTACCGCCGCCAGCAACCCGCAAGAAGACCTCTTCGACGTCGAAGAAGTCGAAGAAGTCGTCGGTAAGGAAGCCCTCATCAGGACATTCGTCACCAATCAAGAACAAGAGGATAACTAAGGCGTCCAAGCAGTCCCGTGCTGTTCGCATAACGCATCCGCATATTCAATCGCGTGCTAGAGAGGATCGCTCGCCTCAGTCCGCACGGCCACAACCAAGGCCACAAGACAATCATCTTCAATCGCGTGCTGGAGAGGATCGATCGCCTCAGTCCGCACGGCCACAACCAAGGCCACAAGACAAGGCCGCACCTCAATCGGATACTTCGGACGATGAAATACGCCCTGTTCACGTAGGTGCAAATAGGAATCCTCCTACACATGAGAGCGCATCGGAACGCCGAAAGGCAGCGGGCAGGGCGTCTCATGTGGGTACCCGCGCATCCGATCGCCGGAAGCGAGTTGTGTCGGACTGCCCTAGTGTCCACCCATCGAAGCAGCGGAAGCGCACTGGCCGCAGTTCGTCGCGAACGAGAAGTGAACCCACTGCGGTAGCAAACGTTGGAAGCGGCACAGGAGATGGAGATTGCCTAAGCGAAGAACATCTTTGTAACCGTGAAAAGCTTGATCATGATGTGGATTACGAGCCCGATGAAGAAGAGGGAACCGTCCACGATCCTTTCCATCCATCCAATGAACACCATGGCTCCAATGCGATTCAAGTTCCAACGTCTTCCTCGGTAATCGCCGCCCCGACGTACAGTTCGCCGGGTTCGGAGCCTTTGGAAAACGACGACGAGTTCTTCGAGTATGACAGCTCTGATGGGGAAGGCATGTACGGTGCAGAGGTGTTGGGTGGTGACGACGACGGCTCATCAAATGACGAAGGTGTACATCATACACAGGCAAACTCTGAAGAGCTAGGTGATGATGTTGTGCCAAGGCGACAATATAGGTTCATCACGAGGAAGGCAGGGAATGTGGAGGAGTCCGCTATGCGGAAGCGATGGAAGGGGAACCTATCTAAAGTTTCAGACGAAGCGGTGACTCGTCTGAAGTGTTGTAGGAAACGGAAATGTTTCAAGAACGTGAACGTGAAGTTCATGCGCGAAAAGATGGAACACTTCCTTACCCTGAGCACCGATCATCGCCGTAGGGCACTTAACGACATGATGGGATCGAACGGTTGGTTCCTGTTTGACGGGAAGGAGGTTTGTTCCAACTTCCTCGCTGGTGCGTTCAGATTCTCGAGGGATTTGCAATCCTCAATTAGAGGTAGTTGCGCCAGCGCCCGTCGGTCGTCGAGAAGGACTGCCGTTCCAGACACACTGCAGCGGGGGGAGAAGAAGGATTCTGTTATTACGTACCTGGAACGCGTCGCGGAGAACACTGGGGACCACATGCCCGACAGAAACGAAACCCACCTGCCATTTTTTAGAAAAACGGACGTCTTTGAGCACTTCCTCAAGGACTATGCCCAAGTGCACGGCAGCGAAGCACCGTCTTTCAACTACTTCTGTGACATATGGAGGAAGTACTGCAGTAACGTGAAGGTGCGCAAGATTATGCGGTTCTCAAAGTGTTCACGATGTGAAGAGCTCCGGGCAGCTATCGAGGATGCTGTGACGAACGGTAAGGATGCCAGCCAGTTACGCAACGATAAGACACGTCACAGAGAGTTCATACAGAGAGAACGACGCGAATACAAGAAGAAGCGTGAGAACGCGATCATCTTCCCCGACCAGTTTTGCTCAATCATCGTTGATGGAGCGGATCAATCGGCATTTGGTCTACCGCACTTTATGGTGAAAACGAAGACGGCACGGGGTCATGCAATGAAAGTGAAATTAATTGGTCTGTTGGAGCACTGCAAGCCGAACAAAGTACACCTCACTACTTTGACAGAAGAGCACGAGACTGGTGCGAACCACATGGTAGAAGCAGTTCATCGCTTTCTTTCATCAAGAGCGAAGTTGGGTACCATGCCTCGCGTACTGTATGTGCAGCTTGATAACTGCACGAGGGAAAATAAGAACCGCTTCTTTCTCGGCTACATGGAGTATCTTGTTGCCTCTGGTCTATTTCATAGCGTTGAAGTTTCGTTCCTCCCTGTGGGTCACACCCACGAGGACATCGATCAGCTCTTCAGTCGAACATCGGAACGTCTACGAAGCCATAATGCGATATCCCTATTTCAATTACATGAGCAGCTGCGGCACGTATACAATTCAAACACTACCGTGAATCACATGAAATACGTCGCGAACTGGTCCGGTTTGTGTCTGCAGGAGAAGGCTCTGGCACCTGTGAAGCACATTTCGCAGTACAGGTACTTTCATTTCACCCAGCACGATAACGGCGATGTAGATAACCAACCTGGAACACAGTGTGACGTGAAGGTTGGGTGTAAGGATGATTGGCGGCCTATACGAATCGTTGAGGGTGTTAACAGGGGATTTCTTCAGCTGCTGCCGGATATAAGAAAAACACCGGATACTGTGATATCAAAGCCTAGTGGTGTAGAAGAAGTAACGAAGCGAATTGAGAGCGAAGAAACGCGTATCAACTGCACTTCTACACTCCGAGAGTTGCATGAGCTTAGAGACTACGTCTTTCAGGGCAGAGTAGACCGGTTTCACTGGGACGCACGAGAATGCCCGGAGTTGCACAACACCGGACGGAACAACTCCAACAACAATGGAGAACAGTCTCCTCAAGTGGACTCAGAACCAGAACAGGGATCGGGAAACGTGATGAATACTGAAGATCTCGTGCGAAACGACTTTAAGTACGAAATGGATTCTGTGGTTGCTGTGAAGACCGCTGGAACCGACGGAGCGCCGTTTTGGATAGGAAAGGTCGTTGACGAAAAACTTAACGACGATGGTGTTGTCATCAAAGTTCGAGTGCACTGGCTACAGCTTCAGCAGTCTTCAGACTCATATGAAGGTGAGTATAACCTGAGCTTTATTCAAAACCGGGCTGGTACAAGGCAGAACCCGTACATGTCCTGGATTCCAACAGATTCCGTCCTGGTGTCCTTCCAGTCGATGACGAAACGGGGACGGATACCAATGAGAGTACAAAAGATACTCAGGACAACCGAAGATGAAAGCTGAGGAAGTACGTACTGGGTGAGGGTAGCGAGTTCTCGCAGTTACGTCATTCAATAAATAAATAGTCAGTACCCACGCGAATAACTTGAACGGTGCCCCATCCATTGCAGGGAGAGAATAGGCTTGACGTAGTCGGCTGTGTCCATGGATGCAACTTCTTACGCACCCAACACTGTTCACGCACCCGCCGGAGCAGACGTTCTCCATCACGACAAGTCTCAGAGCAGTAATGGCGCCAGCAATCGTGACGTATCGTACGGCACGTACTACTCGTTCAACGCCCAGCCCGTGGCCGCTTCTTCGGTTCACTGTCGAATAAGCGCGGCCGTCCCCCAATGCTCAATCGCACTGACCAAATTGCAGTCCGCATTCATCCTTCCGAACTGGTCACATTGGAAGGCCTAGATCATAGTCATCATCCTTCGCACAACCTGAACGCACCACAAAACTGCACCCTGAAGACTGCACCGGCCACCTCCTTCTCAGCACCGACGTCGTGAACCGCGCCCGCCCGCACAGACCAGTCTAGGTACAACTGTCGAAACATCCCTAACCTCATCACCACGCACCGTTCCTCCCCGTGCAACCGTCCCCCATCCCGTCGAAGTGACCCATCTCTTCATCCTCAAGTGCTCCACCGCCGATATCAAACGTACGCTATGTCGGACATCAACATGGACATGTCGGACTTCAATATGGACAGGTATGACCCGGATGTCCTCGCTGAGCTGGGCATCATGACGCCGGAGCAGGCCATCCGCATCTTCTATGGTTTGCACAACACGCCGTACGAGGGCGACCCGCCCTATGAACCCGAATCAGTTCGCGGCGTGTTCGAACAGAACGCGCCGGAAGCCGTTGCAGTCACGAGCGAGGTCGAAGTTGCCGATAGCGGCGTGAATATCGCTCAAGTTCCGAATCCTCGCATCCGGAACATGACGGTGAGGCGATCCCTCCGCATAGCTGAGAAGAATGCTCGCCGCTCCCCCCGACTGGCTTCGAAGTAATTTCTTCATTACGAAGTGTATGAAAGTAAACAAACCAGGTTGACTTCCACGCTTTGACTTAGACCGCCACCTCACTGAACCGCAGCATCACGCCCGTACCGCCGTTCTGCACTTCCCACCTGCCCAAATATTCTCCGCGCCCCAACTGCCCAACCATCTTCTGCACCCGAACGGACCAACCATCCTCCGCACGCCACCTGCCAGAGCATCCTCTCCGCCGACCGCAGCCAATCTCACCCGTACCCAACCGCGCGTCATGTCGGTAGAAATTGTCATCCACTTCGTCACGCCGTTCCCCTCCATTTTCATGAAGATTGTCATCCCGACGCCCGATCCGTCGGAGGGGACGATGTACGACCCGGTTTCCTCGGCGTGGTGGCAGGTCGCACCCGGCGCGCCAGCCACGCCGTCCATGAGGATGGACGGGTAGTGGTACTGGTCCTGGTGCTTCGCGTGCGGTGCATCATCTGGAGCGTACGTGTATGG
>JAULBV010239147.1:0-12502 GCA_032358295.1 Pterothamnion heteromorphum | reverse complement strand
TCTGACAAATACCCTAAAAGAACTAAAACATATCAGGAATGGTCTTCTTCAATAAAAATGAATGAAGGAATTCAAGATATTTAAGTGTTTTAGTAATCTAGCAAATTTCACAAATTCATGTCATAATGAGTGGCATTCTGTTTGACATGAGTTTTAAGGATTAAAAATGAAAAGCAAAGTGAATTGGTTGATTGAAGACCAAGTGTTCGAAGAGAACATGGATGAAATAAAAAAAATACTCAAATCATTAAAGGTAAACTTTGAAGTTTGCAACTACGTTCCGTTTGATGGAAACCAACAGTTTTTAAAGTTGTTTAAGAAAAATGATTGTGTCGTATTTTATGGTAGCCTTCAATTTGCAAAAATTTTACATAAAGAATCTCCTTGGATTCCTGGCGCATATTATGATATGCCCAAATATGAATGTTTAAATTATTACCCTAAACTTGGCAATTTTCTACTTAATGAAGATTATGTAATGCTGCCTTTTGGGGATTTGATAAGAAAACGAGGTTGGCTATTAGAGCATTTAGGAAGTAATGATTGTCTTTTTGTTAGGCCATCAAATGGACATAAATTGTTTACAGGAACTGTAATAGAAAAGAAGACTTGGAAAAAAGATGTAGATCGTTGTGGATTTTATAATGTTTCACCAGAAACACTTGTGGTTGCATCTTCGCCAAAAAACATAAAAAACGAATGGAGATTGGTTATTCATAAAAATTCTGTTGTAGCTTCTACTTTATATAAGAGTGAAGGCAAATCAGTAAAAATTGAAGGTGCAACACCAGAAGTTCTTGAATATGTTAAAGATGTCTTGGATAAAACTAAATTTTGCCCCGAAAGTCTTTGGACTTTAGATATTTGCCAAAAAACCGATGATGAAATTAAGGTTTTAGAAATTGGCTGTTTTTCTTGTTCGGGATTGTATGGTTGCAACTTAAAAGTAGTCATTGAAAAAGTAAATGAAGTTGCCTATTCAGAGTGGAGTGATTATATTAATGACCAAAAAATATAGTTCTGTGAATAAAGATATGGATAATTAAGAGGTTTAAATGAAAATAGCGTGTCTTAGTGATACACATGGATATACTCCAGATATACCTGATTGTGACTTGTTATTATTGGCTGGTGATTATTGTCCTGTTGTGAAGGTTCAAAATTGGTGGTTTCGTGAAACTTTTGCTCCTTGGATAAATGAAATAAGTGAAAAAATACCTGTTATAGGTGTGGCAGGAAATCATGATTTATTATTTGAAAAAGCTCCAGATCTTGTTCCAAAAATGAATTGGACATATTTACAAGATAGTGGATATGAGTGGAATGGATTGAAATTTTGGGGATCACCTTGGCAGACAAGATTTTATGATTGGGCTTTCAATGAAGATGAGCCTCAATTAAAGAAAAAATGGGATTTAATACCAGATGATACAGATGTTTTAATATTACATGGTCCTCCAAGAGGTTTTGGAGATTTTGCACCTAGAGTAAATGAAGCGGGTGGAGAGCATACTGGATCTCCTTCATTGTTGAAAAAAATTGAAAAAATAAAACCCAAATTAGTTATTGCGGGACATATTCATTCAGGATATGGATCGTATAATATTGGTGATACTAAATTTTTGAATTGCTCTTATGTAAATGAAAAATATCAGCCAACAAATGCAATTCAAATAGTGGAAATAGAATAAATTGTTAAATGTACTTTATGCAATTGCAATAATCATGGTGGCAATGATTAAATTATTGCTAGTAGTTGTTCATGTTTATTCTAATGGAGAAAAATTTAAATTTATGAGACACATACTTGGAGATGTTTCGTTTCCAGATGTGGATGAGATATTAAAGGAGAGAAAAAGTTCACAATAGTGTGAACGTTATGGATGATTAGTAGGTATAATTGGGAAAACTTTTATATCAAAACAATAGCTGATTGGAATTTTTGTGAAATTCCATATAGAAAACCAGATTATATTTCTTATAGTGGATCATCATATTGGGACTTTAAATTTAAAGTCATAAGATGGAGTGATCATTGGGGTGAAAGAATAGCTAGTTGTTGTTGGTATTTAGATTACAAAACATTCTCTAAAAAAGGTTCAATTTGTGGAGAATGTTATTATGAAGATTTTAGGAGTATTTATGAACGTAACCGTGTCATTTGATTTTGACGACACACTAGCAGAAGAAGTAAACGTTGATGGAAGAAGTGAATTGATGCCTAAGCATACATTCATTGATTTAGTTAAATGTTATCATGCTCTTAATTGTAATTGCATTATATTAACAGCTAGACCTCCCACAAAGTACGATTTAGATGAAATGAGAAGCTTTTTAAAAACTCATTCTATTGAAAAATGTATTAGTGAGATTGTATGCACTAATCATGAATTGAAAGGTCCATTTGCTGCTGAAAGAAATGTAAAGCTTCACTATGATGATAGCGAGAAGCATATTGCATCTGTGCAAGAATTTGGAATTAAAACAGTCTTTACTTTAATTTAAGATTGTTTCCATCTCTTATCTGAAGCTTCGCTTTGCCATTTTACAGATCCAGAATCTTTAAACATTTTATCTAAGTCTAAATAACCTTGGATCATAGATTTTTGTGGAATTTCTAAATGATTATTAGAATCTCTAGAGATTCCTAATGGTATAAATCTATCTAATTTTGAAACTTTAATATTTTCAGATTTATCTGATTTATGAATCCATCTATCTTTTGGCATTGTTAAAGATTCAATATTGACATAATGTCTTTTTTGAAATTCTTTAGTATCTATATTGTGAAATTTCCTTCCATTATCAAATTCTTGACTCCACTTCCATTGAAGCCAAAAATGATCTCCAGGATCGCTTGCTGCGTAAGCGTAATCACCAGCATTAGTTGGAATAAATAGTTCTGCATTTTGACTATTATCTATATTTCCAAAATCTTCTTTTAATAACCATTGCTTAAATTTCATATTTTATTTATGATAATTAAGTCAAATTTTAAAAGGTTATTAATAATGTCAAAAGCTACTTACATTGAATCCGATGAAATTGCTACCATTGCAAAAGATTTAATTGAAAAATACCATCAACATTTAATAGATTTTTCAGTAAAAATAAGATATGTTTTTACTGATGTAACTCCTAAAAGTGCAGGAAAAGAAGTATGGGGAACATGTAAGAAGGTTTCTGGATTAAATGCATATCTTGAAGGAAATAATGATACATTCTTCGTAATCACCATTAGTAAAGATATTTGGGATATTTTACCTCAAGATAAAAGAATAGCTCTTATAGATCATGAACTTTGCCATGCCTGGGCTGAAGTTAAGAAAAATAAAGAAAATGAGGAAGATGCAGAAATAGATAATCCTGTAAAATTATCCATAAAACCGCATGATTTAGAAGAATTTTCTTGCATTGTTCGTCGTCATGGGCTTTGGAGAGAAGATATTGAAGATTTTGTAGAAGCTGCAACAAAATCTAAGCAAAAAAACGAAAATTAACTATTATAAAATAAGGAGATTTTATTATATGAGCGATATTATTATACCTCAAAATTAAGAAGTTCAAGAGGAAAGAGAAGAGTTAAAATACGAAGCAACAGAAAAAGATGAAGAAGTTTTTTTCTTAATGTACCATGTGAAGCTTCAACCAAGCGAAATAGAAGCTATGAGTGATGATTATAGAAAATGGCTTATAGCACGATTTGCTGCTCAAAAAGAGATGGAAAGAGATGGAAAGAGAAGTTATGGAAAGACACAAAATAATGTCTCAAATAGGAAATAATATTAAGTTTTAATATGAGTGAAGAATATATTTTTTCAACTGAGTTGCCTGAGAACTTTTCAAATAATATAACCAAATTATTTGAAAAAGAAAAAGATAATCCTATCAGTTGTTTAGAAATTGGAGTTTTTGAAGGTAGAAGTGGATGTTGGATGTTGGATAACATTTTAACACACAAGGATTCTAGTTACTCAGGAATAGAATTAAAACCACTTAATATTGCCTATAAAAATTTTAACAAACATGAACCTAAAGTAACATTATATGAAGGTTCTTCTAGAGTAGTTTGTTCTCAGCTTAGAAAACAATTTGACATTGTTTACATTGATGGTTCTAAAATACCTTTTCAGGTGTTAGAAGATAGCGTTCTTTGTTGGGCACTAACTAAAAAATATTTAATTTGGAATAATTATAGGGTTAAGGCAATACAAAATGTGGTAAACACTTTCATTCAATTTATAAAAGCAGATTTATATAAAATAGTATTAAGCAGCAATCAATTTGGAATAGAAAAAATAGAACAACCTAACAAAAAGAAATCAGATGACGAATGAATCAATTAGATTTAAAATAGAAGCTCAAGGATGGAAGTTACTAGAAATACCAATAAAGAAAATGATTCCCAATACAAATGAGAAGACAGTTTCAAGTTGGAAAATAGTAGCTTCTAAAGGTGATAGAAGTGTAGAGATATACGGAAAGACAATTGATGAGGCTTTAATTAACATAGCCACATTACTTGGAATAATAAAAAGAGAAATCAAATGAAAAAGAAAACAGCTCTCATAGACATGGACAATACACTTTTTGACTATGAAGGGCAATTAAGAAAAGATCTTGAAAAAATAAGATCTTCTTACGAACCTGCAATTGAAGATTTGTGGGATGAAAGCGTAGAGTGGATTAACAATCGAATGCATTTAATAAAAAGTAATGCTGGTTGGTGGGAAAACTTGCCTAAATTCAAATTAGGATGGGACATTTATGAAGTTTTAAAGAAACTTGAATTTGAATGTTGCATTTTAACTAAAGCTCCAAGAAGAATCAATAAAGCTTGGACTGAAAAGGTCCAATGCATAGTAAATCATTTTGGAGAAGATGTTGATATTGACATTGTTAGGAAATCTAAACATCGTACTTTTGGACATGTTTTAGTTGATGATTATCCAGATTATGCCAGCACATAAATATAATGAAAATATAAATCATCCCAATATTGTAAGATATACTGGAGATAATTTAGAAGAAGTGGAAAGACACTTAAAAGCAGTAATTTGCAGAAACGATAAAGAGCACTGGAACGTGCATCTGGAGAATAATGAATAACACCTTTCAATTAATAAAGTCAGATTCAATAAAAATATTTAAAGATAAAAAATTCTGGATAAGCTCTTTATCTTGCGTTTTTATAATTCTTACGATATCTTTTTTTGAAAATTCAAGTCATAAAAAAGTAAAGGTAAGTGGAGTTTCTCAAAAAACTTCTGTCTCTGTACTGGCTTCTGTAAATATTATCAATGGAAATGTTCAAGGATCTGGAACTATTATTTCCAAAGGAAGTAAATATAGTTTGTTAGTTAGTGCTGGACATAATTTTAAAGAAAACGTAGGCACTAAATTTTGGGTATACTATCCAGATGGATCATATACCCAAGGAACCTTATTGGCAGTAGATCGTGAATCTGATCTTTCTTTATCTCAAGTTGATTCAAGTTCAATTCTTGAAGCATCATATGTGCCTAAAGACATAAAATCAGGTCCAATGTATGGAGTTGGATACACTAATGGTCAAGGTCCAAATTATCGTGAGTTAAAACATGCAGGTTCTTATTGGAATCAATATAAAAGATTTATGTGGAACCTATCTGTAACTAATGGATATTTTTGGGATGGAGATAGTGGAGCTGGAATTTTTATGGATGATTATTTAATTGGAGTTACAAGTGAAAGAGATGCTGTAACTTTGATAAACAATAACACTACGCAAAAAAGAATGTATGCTTGCTCTCACCATGAATTGTTGATATTCTTAAATAAACATATGTTTAATGAAAATGAATATGGAAGTTGGTCAAATTCAAATAAAAACTATTATGAAGAAGCTAACAATCCTCCTGTATGGAAGCCAAATCCTAACATTCCATTACATATTGAATCTAAAATAGAAAAAGATGTCAAACAACTAAAAGAAGAAGTGAAGATTCTTAAAAACACAAGAGTTCCAACTCCAAATAAAACTCCAAATTTAAACTTCACGCCAATTGAAGATTTTAATATGGCTCCTAAAAATCATTCTACAATTAAAGACCAACCAAAAAATACAACTGTGATTGAATACGATTCTAAAAATTTAATGAAAAGACCTTCGGAAATAAAATGATAATAATTAAAAACAAAGAGCAAATTGAAGGAATTAGGAAAGCATGTAAGCTTGCCATTGATTCTTTAACTCACATAGAAGAGTTTTTAAAGCCAAATATTACTACTGAAGAAATAGATGCTAAAATAGAAAAGTACATAAGAAGTCATGGAGGAGTTCCAGCACCTTTAGGATATAAAGGTTATCCCAAATCAACATGCGTTTCAATTAATGAAGTTATTTGTCATGGAATACCATCTGAAAGAGCACTTAAAGAAGGAGATATAGTAAGTATTGATGTATCAACCATACTCAATAATTACTTTGGGGATACTTGTAAGACTTATCCTATTGGAGAAGTGTCTTCAAAAGCCAAAAATTTAATATCTATAACTAAAAATTGTCTTGATATAGGAATGAAAGAGGTTAAGCCAAATGCACCATTCAATTCAATAGGCAATGCAATTTATAATTATGTAGCTTATAAAGGATATGGCATTGTAAGTCAATTTGGAGGACATGGCACAGGTTTAAGCCTACACGAAGAACCTCATATATATCACATGAGAAATTCTGATACTACTAAGATGAAGCCAGGAATGATATTCACAATTGAGCCTATGATTTGCGAAAAGTCTCCAAATCACATATTACTTGAAGATGGTTGGACAGCAATCACAGATGATAAAGGCTTATCAGCTCAATTTGAACATACAATATTAGTTACTGATACTGGATTCGAAATATTAACTAAGTAAAATACTCTATTTTTGCTGGTGAATTATCTTGAAACATCTTTAATCTAACAGATCTTTTAGCAGCTTCTTCGTATCTAAGCATATCTAAACTCTTCTCCTTATGCTCTTCTTGATATTTGTAATAATAAATATCGTCTCCAGGATGAGCTACAAGTATGTCATCAGTTCTATTGATGGGAGAGTTATTTTCGTAAATAAAACCAATTTTAGTATAATCATAGCTTATTACACTGGCAAACATCTCCATAAGCCAAGCTACATTTCTAGGACTATAATCAGCATTAGAAGGAGTTGGAGCTTTTTCTATCTCTTTTAAAGGGAAATCGTATTTGTACCAATTGGGGGGAATTCCATTATTTTCTGACATAGTTAAATATATATTGTATGAAATTTAAAGATTGGATTAGATTGGATGAAATACAACATATATTATTGCCAAATTATGTTGATGTAAATGGAATTACAACTGATGGTTTAGATTTTAGATTTGAAGATTGGAATAAAGGATATAATCCAAAAAAACAAAAAAATGCAAAAATGATGCCTTCAGGTAACAAATTCTTTGATGCATCAATGTTTAGCGTCCCTTTAAATGATGGCAAATTCATAAACATAAATCATAATGCAAGTTTTTCTGACAATGAAATTATTGGCAATTTAGCTTTAAAAACAAAGAAAAGAACGGTTATTAATGTAGAAAATGAAGCTCTTTATGATAAATTACCTTATCAATGGTTTGATTTTGCAATTATGTATTTGAAGCATAAAGTAGTAAAATCTCCTGAATGGCCTAGAGGCGACCATGAATTAGTAACCAACACAACTATAGAAGATCCAATATCAAGTAAATTATGAAAAGTTTCAAGCATTTTTACAATGAAATCGTAGACAATCTTGAGGTTCCTAAATATAGAAACCGAAAAGTTATTGTAAATAAAGGTACGAATACAGCAAGAGAAATCAGAGAATATAAATGGAATACAAGACTTGGAAATGAAGTAAAGCTTCAATATTTCCCTAAAGATGGTGGTCCTGATAATACTTCATATGATATTAGATTTTACGTAAATGATACTTTATTTGATAATGCTAGTCAAAAAGAAGGCAGTGCAAGAGATCCAGAAATATTGTTAGCAATATTTGGCATTTTAGCTAAAAATCCTATTAAAGCCACTACCATAACCTTTACAGCTTTTGATTCTGAAAATGATGTAAAAGTTATAAGAAATATGCCAATTGAAAAGCCAAAAGAAATGGTTCTTAAAGAAATTGGCTCTTTAGAAAATATAATTAAAATGCATATAGAAAAGATGGTTAACCCATCAAAAGAGAGAATAGATTTATTCACTAAATTAGGTAGACCTGTTCCTGGACCTAGCTTGGATTTTGATAAGAATAAATGGTTAGGTTGGATTAACTCTTTAAGACAATCTATAATGCAGAATAGTTTACTAGATGATTATATTGATAAAATTTATGTAAGTGCTAAAGAATTAAGTGTAATAAATTACAATAATGAAAATCTAATAGAATTAATGAAACAATTTAATTATGCAGCAAAGTCAATGACTGAAAGTGGTTGGTTAAGAAGAAGAAATAGGCGTGAAAGTGTCTATGAAAAATTAATTAAAAAACACTTGCCAAATTGGAATATGACTAAAAATGGAAATTACTTCAAATTAGATTTAGTAAAATAATCTAGAGAATCATCCCAATGATGAATCAAATATTCATCATCTTTTGTGTTCAATCCTATTCCATTTGGTCCTTCAAAATTGATTCTTTCAACTTCTTTCTTTTCCCAAGCTTCATGTTGCTTTTGTTCTCTAATTTTTCTCTTCAATTTTTTAGATTTGATTTTCATAAAAGAATAATCCCCCTATAGCCGAGATTCTGTCTAGTGTCATCATTTACCTCAATCAATTTTACTTGATTGGCGGGATCTTTCGACCTTATCCGCTGCTCCAACCCGATCTCACAGTGTTGTTCATCCACTCGATCTGTTAGGATTGCACCCTCGGTGGTTCAAATGATTATCAGATCTGTGACTTCTGACAATCTCCCACCTTAAAAACAATGGTGTCTCGAACTTCCTCAACAATTGTTATTGCTGCGATGACATAGGGGATTATTCTTCTTCAGGCATTATAAGCCCATGATCACCACAAGGCAAGCACTCAGGTTTATTTTGTACATTAGAAATGTCATTAACCGAAATAAATACAAATTTAGCTTCAGCTACGAAATCTTTTTAAGAATTATCTCTTTTCTCTCTATAAGCTTTAACTTTTACAACAATTGATTTATGACGAATATCTGTCACCTCTGCATACAAATAAATCAAATCCCCTGCATAACAAGGTCTATGAAATGTTCCTTCAAATTTATGAGTTACAGAATATTTGCAAGTTTTTGAGTCGTGCAACAGTCTTTTAACACATTGAGCAGCACAAAGGTCCATTTCAGCAAAAAATGATCCCCCAAATATCATTGGGTACATATAATTTGTCTGTGTTGGCATTACAACAAAATTTGTTTCAAACTTCAAATTCATTTTTCAATCAACTTACTTAAATTTTCTGGAGAATATGACTCTAACTCCAAAGATTCTTTTTGCAAATATTGTTCGGCCTTTACGTGACATTCATCACATAAGGATATTCCATTAGAAGCTATGTAGCCTCCATCAGGCATTAAATCTCTTGGAATTATATGGTGCGAATCTAAAAGATGAAGACTTTCTTCTTTGTGAAATTTGACATGATCGTTTCCGCCTTGCCTGTCTTTTCCTTTTGCTCCACAGAAACGACATCGGTATTTGTCTCTCTTAAAGACTGCTTTCCTGAAGGCTGATCTAACTTCTTTTTTCTCGTTTGCCATGTTGACACAACTAAAAATCCAATAATAAAAAACGCAATATTAGTTACAACACTTAACCAACCACTTTTCTCAAAATGATAATAGCCTAAGAGACTAGCTATTGCAAGATACATTATAGTCCTAATTAGATTTAAAATCAAAGTAACCACTTTGTTTATCCTTTCCAACTCGTAAACCTTGATTTAGTGAATTTTTCGTTATTTGCAGGGATAAAAGGATTCACTACAGGCTCAACAGTTTCTATCTCAATGTTCTCAACTTGCAAAGAGAAAGGCTTTTTGACATCTTTTTTAGGTTCTTTTATGTCGCTATTATTCATTTGAATATTTTCAACTTTTATCTCTACATTATTTTTCAATTCAAATGCAGATTCGTATAATCTAAAATAAGTGTCATCTGCAACAGCTTCTAAGAAAAGTTTCCCAGATTTGGTTTCAAATTCTTTTAACTTAGGTATATTTACTACACACTCTCCATTTGTATTTAGATTACCATAGAAAAACAAGTTTTTATTGTCTTCAAACTCTAAGCAAAGCCTTACAATAGCATTCGAAGATCCTTCTATATTTAGTTTGCATTTGAAGACTTCATCTTTATTTTTGTGTATTGTTATTTTATCCATTTTTGCCTAATTTTGTGAAATCTTTTAAAGTTGCTTTTGGCTTATTCTTATTTACCTTAATGAATTCTTTCAAAGTAATAACTGGTTTATTATTTATAATCTCGATTTGCAAATTTTCAACACTAATTTCTAAATTAGGATTAAACGCTCTTATTTGCTCAATCAACTCCCCTTTATAGCTAAAAGTTATCTTTATTAACCTTGGTTTTTGGCCTTTGCCTAAACCACCTACAAATCCACCAAATCCCATAGTGTTGTAGTCATAAACTGGCAGTCCATTATTATCTGTAATTGGGACATCTGGTGGTAATACATCTATTATGGAGTAACTTAAAATGTAGCCAGAAGTTGCTATTTCTACAGCATTATTGCATAAGTATCCAGAAGTGGCTAAAGAAGTTGCTTGATCCACTTTAATTGTTCCAGCTATTTAAAATGTATGAATCTTGTAATGTAGGACAATAAATATCCACTAAAGATTTTTCAGATTTTAACCTTAAAGAAAACGATTTATAATCGAAAAGATGTCGATAACTGTATTTCAACTTCTTTATTTCAAGATAAAGGGATTTGTAAGTAGTAAATTTCTTCAATTCTAGTTTCTTCTTCCAACGATCTGCTAGAACTTTAGGCAACTTACGCATTATTCCTACAATATTTCCCTTTACTTCTTGTACGTCTTTATCCAAATAATAACCAACAAACAAATAACATCTACGACTAATTTCTATTGCTGCTGCAACTGAATCATAATCATTTTCATTTCTAATTTGTCCTATGAAGCTGCTATATTCTGGAATAATTTCTTGAGTTTTAATTCCAATGATATTACACCATTTGTTAATGCTTTCAACAATTCTTTTTCTTCTCCAAGTATTGCAGCATTTGTTAAATGTTTTACCTTTTCCTTTATCACTACTTTCAATATTTAATTGTTCATAAGCAAAATATTCACATTTATAATGTTTTGCTATTTCAGTTAATCTTTTAACTATTTGATAATCTTCATATTTCTTTTTGTTAGCATTCTTGCAATGATTTAAGTCATATAAACCAATGATTTCTTTATGCAAAATGCTTTTTCCATGTCTTACAACAACTGCAATGTAGTTTGGGTTCAGATCAATTGCACAAATTCTTTTTTTGATTGATTTATATTCTTTTTGTTTTAATATAGTTTCGTCAAAAGTAACGCAAATATAATTATTTGATAATCTTATTGTAAAATAAGTTGTTCCTAAATCACATAACTTTTGAAGTTTTAATAGAATTTCATTTCGCTTAGTTGGTTGAAACTTGCAATAGATTTTTTCATTTCTATTTGGTTTAAACACTATTTGATTGTTTTTTATATCAAGTTCAAACTTTCTATTGCCTTTGCTATTACCTGTTTCGCCTCTAACGATAATATTAGAAAGTTTATTTCTTTGATATTCTTCTTTAGTAATAGATTTGTTAAGATATTTGGTTCTATTTTTATTTCCACCAAACACAACTATTTGTTGATTATCTCTTATAAAAGATTTAGCTTCATTAACTGCTTCTTTTTGAAAGCTAACATCCATAAGATTGATATTGTTTAACTTTGATTTAACTAAATTTTCGATTTGATTTTGTGTATTTCCTTCTATAAATCTGTTGAAAGCATAGTTTCTAATATTAGTGAATTGTTTTTGATATTTTTGAATATCAATTGTTTCGATTAGATTTAATTTTATAGTAATCACATAATTATATAGTGTGGAAGCACTAAAAAATTTTCAATTGTTCCACATCTTATAATCAATCAGTTTTTTCTGGGAATTATAACTAGCAACCATAGTATAATTTCCAATTGGATTAACTTCAGCTATACAATCTGCTGAATTGCCATAAAGATACACATTTGCTGTTATCAAATTGCCATCTGAATTGTATTGTTGATTAGTAAGTCTAAAATTGTGATGAAGTAAACCAAGCATCTTCGCCATGTCTGGTTCTAAAATTGTCTTAACTTTATCTGCAATATCATCTTTATCTATTTCTGATATACCAATTCCAGAACTAGAAACGCCATCAATAATGTCATTTTTATCATCACTTTGTATGCCAACATTAATA
>JAULBV010239036.1:0-12505 GCA_032358295.1 Pterothamnion heteromorphum | reverse complement strand
CAACGCTGGTGCTTTTGTCGGAAGCGAACACACCGAGATTTGGGAGGCGGAATATGTGGCATTCACTGTCCCCTCTCATACTGAAAAAGGAATCCTTTTCCGGGCAAATTTCGTCCCAGTACTTGAACTCCCGGGTTTCTACGAGCCTATTCTTACTTCATTTGACGGATCAGTTGCTGCACGAGCAACAGCTGATCTCGGATATTTCGAGTACGAAGATGGTTCAGTTGAAATATACGGATCAACTAACATCATGGGCCAGAAAGTCTATTTCTAATCATGGTCTTGGTTGGACGGCGCCGGATTCGAACAATGGTCTGTTACTCTGACCTGGGGTCCTGGCTCATCGATTGATAATTCTGGAGCCGAAATTGACCGAACACACTTCGGAACACTTCCGGCAGAAGTTCCATCTCTTGGGTACGAAATTATTACCCAAGAATTAGGACTAGGCGGATTTGCGATCGGCCTGGTCTATGACACCAACGCAGAGCTGACACTTGAAGCGTCTATAAATCTTCAAGATTGGCTTCCTATCGCAAGTACAGTAGAGGAAGTTCCGGACGCTAAGGACTACGTGGACGGTGTAGAGTTTCAAGGGATTGTAATTGTCCCAGATCTCTCTGCTCCTCCATTTAGTACGAGTCCACGAGTGTTTTTCAGAATCAAGTAAGACAATCTGATTGCAAGATCATACTTGTATACCTCGATTCACGGCCGGTACCCCAAGGGGTGCCGGTTTTTTGTTACCAATGTTAAAAATATTTTTTAAAGTAACTTCTATTTTTTTGTTTGTCGCTTTGCAGATTTAGGTAAAAAATTCTCCCCTCTTTTCTTTTTATGAAATGTAATTGCAAATCTATGAGTCTCGGCATTGAGTTCTATAATTTTTTCTGGTGAAATGATATTTTTTACCTCATTTGAGGCATTATTGATGAGAATTTCATCTCCATCTGTATACAATATTTCCCGTGCCTTATGGGCATCATTTTTAACAACAGAAATAACAATTGGTGTTTCGCTACCTAAAATATTTGAGCGTGTGTATGAGTCTGGGTATGTTTCTGGATATTCTTGCGCAAGTTTATCAAATGTACTTTTGACTACGTCATTTGCTGCATTTAATTGAGCGATTCCACCATCGATAACAATAATATCCGGCATACGCCATTCCATATGACTTAATCTTCTACTTAAAACTTCCTTTAAAGCTCCAGTGTCGTTGCTTGAATCGTAATTTTTAACAATAAACTTACGATATTGTGACTTATCGAGTTCGCCATCGGTCATAACACACATAACACCTACCATATCTTTTCCAGACATGTGGGCTATGTCATATGATTCAATACGAATTTGTTGGATCGCTTCTTCACCTTGCCAATCGCTAGCTGCGACAGTGGTATTTAAGTTCGATTTAGATTTTTTCTTCGAATTAGTGCCACTGTTATTGATTAAATTTCCGCTTGAACCTTTATCAGCATCTCTTTTAATCATAGAGATATCTTTAATATGCTCAACTGAATACAAAGTCTTTTTAACAAGATCTGCTAGTTCGAATTCTTGCTTTTTAGCATGGACCATCATTTCTTTCTTAAGATTTGCAACAACTTTACTCTTTTTACCTTCAAAAAAGAGTCTTATATTGTTTATGATTTTCAGGTATTCGTTTCTAGATATTTCGCCTGAACATACCCCTGGACATAATCCGATACTACGATTAAAACAAGGACGAGCATGTTTACCAGCAGGTAGTTCATCTGCAGGAATACATGTATCTCTATATGGGAAAATTCGACGTAAAATCTTCATCGCTTCGCGGAGCTCAGAACCATATGGATATGGACCGAAAACATACTTTCTAGAAAGGCCGTCTATGTTCATTTCTAAATTTCTTCCTCTTTCTACCAAAACTCTTGGAAAATTTTCATTAGTAATAACTACATAATTAAAACTTTTATTATCTTTTGAAAGACTGTTGGTAATGGGTTGATACTTTTTAATCAACTCAGTCTCACGAATAAAAGCTTCAAGCACAGAATCAGCTTTCTCAAATTCGATCTTATCAGCAACTGCCACCATATTAACTATTCTCCGACCTCTTGTTTCCATGAGATCTGGACTAAAATAGCTTCTAAGTCGATCTTGTAAGCTAGTCGCTTTACCAATATACAAAGTCTGCCCTTCATGGATGAAGGAATATACACCAGGACAATCAGGTATTTTTAGTTTTTTAAATTGGGCCAGGTTCATATCTATAGAAAGATTATAGCCATTTTTTAGGTTTTTAACATGTTCTGCAAAAACTTGACAAAAGAAATAATATTGTTGTAATATACAGACGCTGTACGCGATAGTCCAGCTCCCCCTTACCACAAGCCCTTAAAGCAAGTGGATGAAGAAAGTACCCTACAAACCCCGTTTGGGACCAAAGAATACGGAACCTTTGCCCGACGTTAAGGCCGTCGTAAGCAATCGCTCCGCGAGCTGGTGACCCCTTTTCAAGGGAATATTCACTAGTTCATCCAAAAGCCCTATCACTCATGAAAAACAAAATCGAGCTTGTCGCTCGGAAAGGCACAGGACTCAGGATCCTGTAAGCTGTGTTCAAGCCGACAAAACTCGAAATGTCCACCTCATAGTGGTCATAAATACTTAGCGAAATAAAACGCTTAGACTAGGTAAACGGTGTCGGATTGTTTTGAGAAATCTGCTAGCTACTTCCAAATCATTCCGCTTAAACTTATCTCAGTCTAGCAATTGAGCATCCTACTCATCGCTAGGACTACGCTCCACCTTCTACCATGCTACTCGTTTGGCAAATGAAGGTGGGCGTTTTTATTTTAAAACTTAAACCTAATACTATCGCGACTTCTTCAAGACCTTCTCCAAATACTTTCCTGTATAACTTTTCGGGTTGTTAGCAACTTGTTCTGGAGTTCCCTTTGCAACTATATCTCCACCTTTTTCTCCACCTTCGGGACCAATATCAATAATATAGTCAGCAGATTTTATAATATCCATATTGTGCTCAATAACTACGACAGTATTTCCTTTTTGCACCAATCGCTGCATAATTTCAATTAATTTTCGCACGTCTTCATAGTGGAGACCAATCGTAGGCTCATCCATAAGATAAATAGTTTTCTGTACATGCGGACGGTATAGCTCAGACGACACTTTTACACGCTGTGCTTCTCCTCCTGATAAAGTTGTAGCTGACTGGCCAAGCTCCAAATATCCCAACCCTACTTCACCAAGAGTTACTAATCGATCGTGAATAGCTGGCACGTCTTCGAAGAAAGTTATTCCTTCTTCAACTGTCATACGCAAAACATCGTAGATACTCTTCTTCTTATACTTAACCTCTAGAGTCTCCTTCATAAATCTCTTACCCTGACATATATCACAAGTTACATATACTGTTGGCAAGAAATGCATTTCAACTTCGATCATTCCATTTCCCTGACAATTTTCACAACGACCCCCTTTAACGTTGAAAGAAAAACGACTTGGCTTCCAACCACGAGCTTTGGCTTCAATAGTTTCAGCAAAAAGATCACGAATAAAAGTAAATGCGCCAGTATAAGTAGCAGGATTTGATCTTGGAGTTCGACCAATTGGTGACTGATCGATCAAAATTGTTCGTCCTAAATATTCTGTACCTGTAAAACTAGTACAGTTAAATATTTTTGCAGATCTATGATCACGATCAAGTCTTGCAAGCAAATTCTTATGCAAAATTTCATATACAAATGACGATTTTCCTGAGCCTGACACACCAGTTACGCACGTAAGTCGTCCTAATGGTAAATCTACATTTAGATTTTTAATATTATTTACTTTCCCACCCGCAATTTTAATTGAACCTCTGTCAGCTTCTCGTCTTTCTTCCGGAAGCTCGATTACTTTTTCTTCACGCAAGTATGCAAGAGTTACTGATTCACTTGTATTTTTCTTTGCAGTTAATAGTTCTGTTAGATCACCAGCAACTACGACGTGACCACCATGAATACCTGCACCTGGACCAATATCAATTAGATAATCAGATGCATAGATAGTATCTTCATCGTGCTCAACAACAATAACTGTATTACCCATATCTCTTAGTTGAGTTAAGGTATTTATCAATCTATCGTTATCTCGTTGATGTAGACCGATTGTAGGCTCATCTAGCACATATAAAGCACCTACTAGACCTGAACCTAACTGTGATGCTAATCGGATTCGCTGCGCCTCACCTCCCGACAGTGTATTTGCTCGTCGTGAAAGTGAAAGGTAGTCGATTCCTACGTCATTCATAAAATGAAGTCGTGAAGTAATCTCTTTAATCACGACTCTTGAAATTTCTTCTTCTGTTTTTGTAAGTGGGAGTGCGTAAAAGAATTCAAGTGACTGTGCAATAGTCATAGCAGTGGTTGTCACAATATTTTGAGTTTTACCTGATTCGTCCTTAATAAATACATGAAGAGCTTCGGGCCTTAGGCGCGCACCCTGACAAACTGGACATGGATCATTGATAAAAAATTCTTTAGTTCCTAGACCGTTACACTCTGGACAAGCACCATATGGAGAGTTGAAGGAGAAAAGTCTTGGCTCAACTTCTGGAAATGAAAATCCATCATGAGGACACATGAATTTAGAAGAAACTAGATAATCGCCATCTTTACCTTCAAGAGCACCTGTTTTATCTTTTTTAGCACTTTTAGTCTTCGTAGTTTCTGAACCTGAATCATCTTTTGTAGGATCTGTAACAATTCGAAGCAAACCATCTGCTTCATGCAATGCACGCTCAATAGCCTCGTTTAATCTTTCTTTAAATGCCTCTGAACTATCAATAAGTTCAGAAACATAAAATTGATCAACTAAAATATCAATATCATGTTTTTTGTTTTTATCTAAAACAATTTGCTCACGAAGATTCTTTACTTTTCCATCAATTCTCGCTTCTGTATATCCTTTTCCTAGAAAATCATATAACTGTTGGTAATATTCACCTTTGCGTCCAATAACAATAGGGGCATAGATTGAAAATTTTTCACCGCTAATTTCTACACCCATGACATCTTTCTTCTTTGATGTACTTTTCAAATCTTTACTATGAGTAACTTTTTGTACAGTTTCGGCAATCGTTTCGAAAATCTCTTCTTTAGATAGTTTTTTAATTTCTCGTCCGCACTCTAAACAATGCGGTTTTCCGATTCGTGCATAAAGAATTCGAAGATAATCATAAATTTCTGTAATAGTAGCAACAGTTGATCGAGGATTATTTGAGCGACTTTTTTGGTCAATGGATATAGCCGGCGATAAACCAACGATCTCATCGACATCTGGCTTCTGCATCTGTCTCAAAAATTGTCTTGCATATGAAGAAAGAGACTCTATATATCGTCTCTGCCCTTCTGCGAAAATAGTATCGAAGGCAAGCGAAGACTTGCCTGATCCAGAAAGACCCGTAATCACCACCATCTTATTTCGTGGCATCTCAACCGTAATATTCTTTAGATTATGCGTTCTAGCGCCACGTACAATAATCTTATCGCTTTCCGCATGGAAACCGACTTTTGTAGGAGATTTTGAAGGTATTTTTTCGGGCTTAATTGGGTCTTTCTTGGCCATTTACATAGTATAAGGTCAGTATGTGTTTTTGTGCAACTATTTGGTAATGAATTAGGGCATTTAACAAGAAAAAGCTTATACAATGGCTGATATCATGAATAATCTAATAAAAAGCACCCTGGCTTGGTATATCCAGGGATGCTTTTTATATCTTTTTGTATTCCGTACTTATTACTACTATTCCTTTACACCGAATAGATTTTTGTAATATTTGAACAATGCTTCATAAGTAGATGCGCCTTGCATTGCAGTTGGAGCTGTAGTTACAGCCTCAATTTTAATATGATTATCACTCAAATCACTTGTTGCTGAATTAGTACAGTCAGTACAAACTTTCACAAAATAAAGTCCTGGTGACAATGTAGCTGGGATCGTGCTAGAAATACCATGACCACCTGCACTAGTAATTACTTTTTGACCCAGTTTATATGTTGCTGCACCAGATGCAGAAACTAGCTGAAGATTATGACTTGCACCAGATAGCGTAGTGTTAAACTCAACTTTAATAGGGTCTCCAGTCTTATATGTTTCGCCACCATTTGGTCCTGTTATTTTTATTGCAGGTATTATTGGCGTAGTAGTAGTTGTAGTTACAGTGTTTGTAAGTGTGAAATATTGGTCACTGCTGTCAAAAACTGAAACTCTGTCACCATATCCATCTGCATTTATTTTTAATTTCAATGGACCTTTTACCAGAGCCTCTGCTACAAAAGGTGAATTAGCATTATTTGTGATTGTCCAGTCGTAATACCCAGTATTAGGAATAGTTACACCTGGTAAACCGAAATAACTTGCTCCGTCTGCCATCGATAAGTCAGATCTTTCAAAACCGAGGGTAAGTGATACTTTTTCAATTTTCTTTTCTGGGTCTGTTGTCCAAGTGATACGGTGTTTTTGACCAACCTTCAACGATTCACCACCATTTGGAGAAATTAATTTCATTGGAATACCAGCAGGTGCTGACGATGCGATTGTAAATGATGCATTACTACTATCACTAAATGTAGTACCTTCACAATTCTTATTTGCGCTCATCAAGCAGTATATTGAAACAACATACTTTCCAGGCGGAATATTAGCTGGAATTTTATAATTTAACCCACCTTGCTGAAGTGGTACACAACCGACTTTTATA
Source organism: Pterothamnion heteromorphum (assembly GCA_032358295.1). NCBI lineage: Eukaryota > Rhodophyta > Florideophyceae > Ceramiales > Ceramiaceae > Pterothamnion > Pterothamnion heteromorphum. The sequence goes on along the minus strand of JAULBV010239036.1, from coordinate 5,751 downwards.
TCAGCACAGTTTCCGTCAGTAATAATTGCCACAGGACCTTCACTTCTGATGATTCTTTGTTCAGTTGTTAGATTAGCTCCGACGTATAGCTTATCACCAGCATTTTCAGCTTTCCAAGTTAAATTTATCGTATCACCAACTTTATATACTTCACCACCATTTGGTGTAAGAACGTTTAGTTTAAACACACGAGAATCCCTAGCATAAATATCTATTGGTTGGCTTTTTACTACACCACCTCTACAGTCATCAACAGTTAGTACTACTTTAAATAAACTTGCCCATTTAAAATTATGTGTATTAGATATTGCATTATTAAGTGTTACACCAGGATTTGGACATGGATTTGAAATTATTGTTCCATCACCATAATTTATTGACCAACCAAGAACATCAAAATCTGGATCACTCACTTTCCATTCAAATCTTACATAATCACCTACAGCAATAGATGTAGTGGCTATTATAGGAGAAGCAGTTATTACAGGATTTCTATTTGGTAAAGACGTACTAGATATAGAGAATGAACTATCGCTCCAATCTTCACCACAGCCAACATCAGTTCCTCCCATCACACACGCTACCATAATTTTATAGCTATCACCTTGAATATTTGCAGGTATTAACCAATCATGACTCCTAGTAGTGTTTGAAAGGTCGCTTGGATTAACTCTGTAATTAGTATTAGTTCTCGTATTAATGTATTTAATAACTATCTTTGAGTCCCAGGGTAGATTATTTGCATCCCAAGTTATTCTCATGGATTTGCTAGCTTTGAATAACTCACCACCATTTGGAGTCAGCACTTTAATATACGACAAAGAACTAGATGCAACAGGTACCGTAGGGATAATTATCCCAGAGTTCTTACAGATTGATGCAGCATCAGCTAATATTGCCAATCTTGTTACGCCTCCCATATAACCATTATCAGGATACAAACCCTTCATGACTTGGTACTTTGATAGAGCAGCTTGTGTTTGAGATCCAAAATACCCTTTATCTACACTAGTCTGTAACACAAGTAAACCTTTAACCTCCAAAAAAGTCTGAAGATACGCAACGTCTGAACCCTGACTTCCGACAGTTAAATCTCTGCTGAGACTAGGGCTACTTGTACTACATAGTAAAGCTGGTATTGCAGTAGTTGTTGGAACATTATTACAAATAGAAGTAGCAACAATAGAAGCTCTTGTCAAAGGGCCTACATATCCGTCTGAAGGAAAGATCCCTTTAGAGAACTGATAATTAGCTACAGCTGCTTGAGTCTGAACTCCAAAATACCCCTTCGATACTCCTGCAGGAAGTTTTAAAAGATTTTTTGCTTCCAAAAAAGTTTGAAGAGCAACTACTTCACTACCTTGACTACCTAAAGTCAGATTATTATTTAATGTAACATAACAAGAACTTTGCGCTTCAGCTACATTTACATTTAAACTTCCCAAACCTAAACAAAAAATAGCCATAAGAGCAATCACTCCTATAGCTTTACCTAACCTTGATATTGTTTTTTTCATAATATGCGTTGATAGAGTATTTAATCCATCATTTAAATGGATAATTTAATAATTTACGAATAATTGGTGACAGATTAAATACATTCCCAGTTACACAACAAGTATATCAGTTTTGTAAATAGAGAAGAAGGAACTGGGGATAGATGGCAATGTCTCATGATATTAAAAACCGCCCCTACGGGGCGGCCGATTTGGTGTGAGGCACCAATACCTATACCCTTACCGAGCTGTGTTGGTCATAGGGTTGGAAAACCGACGGCGCATACCTCTCGCGCACATGGTCTCGAAGAAGTTCAAGATCCCCACTTGCATCCAAATTAATAATCCTGTTGCAGTTGTCTGCAAAAAAGGGAACGACAGTAGCGCGGATACCAACAATTGGATCATAGTATGTTTTCATACGCCGATCTATGACCACTGGATCGAGGTCATCTGCCCGACCTTGCCTTTCGGCGCGGTCGATGATTCTTTGTCGGCATAGACTTTCATCTGCATAAACATGCCACACAACAACCTCGTCGAAATTTGCTGTATGGAACATCTGAAGAACCGCCTTAGCTTGATGAACGCTTCTGGGGCAATCAAAATGCCAACGATCGCAATTGTGATGGTGCAAATGCTGGCTTGCGGCACCAAGAATTATGGTGTCATCCACGCGAATTCCCCTGTCAGCATTTTCTGCTGCATTTTGGCGACACCAATCGCCAGAAATAAAGATTTTGACACCAAAGTATTCCGTTAGAATGTCCCCGAGGCCATAACCTTTACCAACGCCTCCTGGACCAATAATTACTCCTCCAATTTTTTTCATAATCTGAGTGGTTAATGTGATTCTGAGTTTGGTTGGTTTCAAAAACTAAATTTTTGAAAAAGAACATACGCACATATCTATAGTGCGCATGAGCAATATACCTGAAAATTCATTACGAGACAAATTCTACTGCATCCACTCCTTCTTAGCTTTAATACCCTTATTTTTGTCCTTTTTTAGCTTTTCCACCTGTTTCTCTGTTTTTGCCAGCTTATCAAGCATGGCTTTTATTTCATCTCGCAAGATTGCAGCCGTTTCAAAATCAAGATCACGAACAGCGTCACTCATTTCCGCTTCTTTTTGCTTAATTACCTTCTTTGGATTTTCAAGAAAAGCTGTATTATCAACCGCCATAAGTTTAGCAACAGTTTTCTGATGTTCACTTTGAATAGCTTCAGTAATATCATGAATTTTTTTGGCAATGGTCTTAGGCGTGATCCCATGTTTTTTGTTATATGCCAACTGTATTTCTCGTCTTCTATATGTTTCCTTAATCGCTTTTTCCAAAGAATTAGTCATACGATCCGCGTATAAAATAACTTTACCCTCTACGTTTCGCGCCGCTCGCCCAATAGTTTGAATCAAAGAAGTTTCTGACCGGAGAAATCCTTCTTTATCAGCATCCAAAATTCCAATCAAAGAAACCTCCGGTAAATCTAAACCTTCTCGGAGCAAGTTGACTCCGACCAATACATCGAACTCCCCTTTACGAAGTTCTGTCAAAATCTGAATACGCTCAAGTGTCTCAATATCACTATGTAAATATTTTGCTTTAATTTTCTTCTCTTTTAGAAATTCTGTGAGGTCTTCAGCCATTTTCTTAGTCAAAGTTGTGGCAATGGCACGAAAACCTTTGGCAATTACTTTTTCAGACTCTTCGATAAAATCAAAAATCTGCCCTGGATACGTTTTACCCATCTTGGCACTTTGAATATTTATACCTTTATGAATAGCATCATCTCCCTTAAGCGCCGAGCCATCTGTATTTGTAACTTTAGCCTTCAATTCTACAACAGGCTTGATAACAAGCTCAGGATCAATCAATCCAGTTGGTCGAATAATCTGCTGTGCAATATTTTTACTTTCCGCCAGTTCATGCGCTCCTGGAGTTGCAGTTGTAAATACAATTTGTCCAACTCTTTCTAAAAATTCAGGAAAACGAAGCGGTCTGTTATCAGCAGCTGAAGGTAATCTAAATCCGAAATCAATTAAATTTTTCTTTCGAGATGCATCTCCTGCGAACATGCCTCGTAACTGTGGCACAGTAACATGTGATTCATCTATGACAGTCAAAAAATCAGGTGAACCATCTGCTTTATGAGGAAAATATGAAAGCAATGTATCCGGCGCCTCTCCAGGAGCTTTACCTGCGAAAATTCTAGAGTAGTTCTCGATACCATTGCAATATCCCACTTCTTTAATCATTGCTAAATCATAGCGAGTACGACGTTTAATTCTTTCTGCTTCTAGAGTTTTTCCATTCTTCAATAAATCTTCTACATGTTTATCTAGCTCAGTTTGAATTTCAACTATTGCACGTGCCCGCTCATACTCAGGAGTTACGAAGTGCTTTGCCGGGAAAATGAAAAAACTTTGATCACCTTTCAAGTCCTCGATAATTACACGCGTAATTTCATCTATAATTGTAATGGCTTCTATACCAATTGCACCAAACTGAATTCTATAAATTACACGCTCCGATACTGGCATAATCTCTATCGTATTTCCTAACGCTCGAAATGTTCCAGGAGATAAATCAGCGGTATTTCGCTCATAGTACAGGTGAATCAATCGTCTAGTAAATTCAAAACGATCTATTTTCATACCTAAACTCACCTTCATATTAACTTTTTGATATTCTTCGGGCGAACCTAAACCGTAAATACAAGAAACTGATGCAACTATAATTACATCTTTACGTGTCAAAAGAGCTTGTGTTGAAGCATGTCGAAGACGTTCAATCTCTTCGTTAATCTGTGCCTCTTTTTCAATATATGTATCAGAATGCGATATATACGCCTCAGGCTGATAGTAGTCGTAATATGATACGAAATAATGGACAGCATTTTTTGGAAAAAACTCGCGGAACTCTTGTGCAAGTTGCGCCGCCAGAGTTTTATTGTGAGCAATTACAAGAGTTGGCTTGCCAATTTGCTCAATTACATTAGCCATTGTAAATGTCTTTCCAGAGCCCGTAACTCCAAGTAGGGTCTGATAGTCGAGCCCTTTTTTAACTCCCGCCACAAGCGATTCTATGGCCTTTGGCTGGTCTCCTGCAGGTTTAAAACCGTCTACCATGGTGAAGGGAGATTTATTCTTTGGTGAAGCCTGAGTTGAAGCTTTTGTTAGAGTTTTAACCTCCCTCTCAGCTTGTTTTTTTGCAGGCTTTTTTTCCGGTTTTTTATCTGACTTTTTGGCGGGCATATATGTATTTCGATTATATACGAAATACTGGAAAATAGTAGCTTTATTGTCATCCAATTGACCAAACTTAAATAGCAAGATAACGTATTACTGGACAGTTTTTTGAATACAACACCTCCCGGTTCACCCATGGCTTGTAAACCTCTCACCTCTCTATTCTTATGGTTGATATAACCTATATGTCATTGCTAGTGGATAAACTCAAATCAGACAAACGATTAATTCCCTTGGCTGAAAATTACGGTTTCAGTCAACGTCAATTTAAAAAAATCATTGATAGTACCCAGTTTAGTTTTGATACTATCAAACACTTTAGAAAACTTAAGATGTTTTTACATTCTTTAATGATTCTATTCATTGTCATGATTTATATTGTTTTACAATCAATACATTCACCTAGTATTATCTGGGCAACGAATCTATTTACAGTATTATGCTTTTCGTTTTACTTCTTAGCTATGTATTGGTTTAACCAATTCGATAAATTCAGACTAAATGAATTCATGTCAGCGACGGCCAATATCGACTTTATTCATGAAGTGTTACCTGCCCTTAAAGACTTAGATATTTTTCTGGGCAAGGAGGCACTGATTAGAAACAAGGGTGATATTCCATTGTTAATTAACAATGAGATGAGAATGATTGCTGTTCAGGCAAAAGCTTTGCTGCATTACACAACTCCGTTTTATGCAAAGCGAACTAATCACTTTATCAAATTAGCTGCTTCGGCAGCAAAACTAATTGATATATCAAACAGGTTAGGATACGAATGCTTGTCATTTCACGATGCGGTTAATTACGTGAGTTTACATGAGTAAGATCTTGAGACCAAGACACAATGCACAGACCTAATACCGCAATATACACACAACATGTATTCAGTGATTCAATTTGAGCCCAGTACCGTACGCGGTTGCTGGGCTTTTGTAATTAAATTATATTAAACTTTATATTTACTTAAGAAATTATTCTTAAATTCTTCATATGTGCCATCAATAA
>JAULBV010238925.1:0-12508 GCA_032358295.1 Pterothamnion heteromorphum | reverse complement strand
AAGATTATCGACGGAACGTCAACAACTACGACTTCGACTACCTCGACCACTACTTTAGTTCCGCCCTGCGTCTGTTACCCGCCCGAAGGCTGCCCGGAACCAGGACAAACTTGCGAACGAGGCTCCTGTTCTCCTCCCCCTTCTGGCGGGGTTCCCGATATACCCGATTGCCCGGAAACTACTACCACCAGCACAACGACTACCAGCACTAGCTCCACATCGACCACTACGGTCGCTTGCGACGATCCTCGATGTCGCACAAATACACAGGGGCAAGAGTGCGGGACTTGTACCTATATCGCGGGTAATATCACCAGAAACGGATGTGCTTCGGGGTGTGCTTGTGCTTCTATCCTAATCCCGGACCCCGCTGACCCTTGCGTGATCCCGCCTGTCGTGGTCCGGGGATGTTCTCGATTTCCTACCACTTCGCCTCCCCCGCCATTCTGTCGCGGCACTTGCCTATGGGGCAGTAATAATGCGGGAACCGCTTGGAGTTTTGCAGGCGGCGGTTGCCAGGGGAATATCCCTGGCGGTTGTAATTGTCCCTATCCTCCCACACCTCCGGGGGCTTGCCGGGATACTACGGAAACTACTTGTCGTCGCGGACCTACGCCCCCTACCACAAGTTCCCCGCCGACTACGCCTGATCCTTGTTACCATTGCCGTCCGACTACAAGCACGACCAGCACTAGCACTAGCACCAGCACAACTAATCCTTGTACCAATAGTTGTAGATGGGTAGGCGACGGAGAAGGTGGATGGATTCCGACGGGTAGTAGTTTGACCTGCGGACCTTCTTGCTATTGTGCCCCGCCTACAGCGGCAAGCCCGGATGAATGTACGCGGGTCAGTACACCTTGCGGACCAACCACTTCCAGCACAACGACTACTACGGTTATGGGGGCTTGCTGCCAACCGCTGGGTGAGGCTTTCCTCTGTTTTGAGACTCTCGAAGCCGATTGTATTGATCCGGGTTCGTATTGGACTGCCGGAGAGACTTGTCCGGGTGACGGGTATTGCGTTCCTACGACCACAACCACAACTACTACGACCACAACCACAACTACTACGACCACAACCACAACTACTACGACCACAACCACAACTACTACGACAACGACCAGCACTACAACGACATCTTCGACTACGACGACAACGTCGATGGGACGATGCTGTTTCAGCATTGACGGGATAAACTACAGTTGTATGTCACCTGTATCGTCGATGTCCTGTGATGGCGGGTTTGACATTTATACAGCCGGGGCTTCCTGTACTGGAACCAACGGAGGATGTCCGACAACGACAACTACCACTACGACTTCAACTACCTCGACCACAACAGCAGCCCCGCTAGGACGATGCTGTATCGACGCATCCGGCGAAGATTCCTGCGGGATTGCCTGTTCGATGCTGACTCAGACTAACTGCGGGTTTGCCGGTGGAATCTGGGACGGAACAAAGACCTGCGTTGACGGTTGCGATTACTTGGTCGGTGCGTGCTGTGTCAACGGAATTGATTGTGTGCAAGCCTCGCCGTATTGTTGCAACTTTGTATTAGGCGGGGTCTTTCAAGGTAGCGGCACTACAACTTGCATAGGCTGTGACGGCGGAGCATAAATCCCCCTTGCAATCTGAAAAATCTCCCGTAGAATTAGTTTTATTGATTCTACTTCATTTCCCGAGGAACTTATGAACGCAACTCCGAAACTAACCATCGGTATGGCACATTTTGCTGATTACTCAGGTGTCTATTTTTCTACTCAGGCCCTTCGACTATTTCAGGATGTCGCAGACTGCGAAATTCTGATCGTCGACAATGACCCGACATCCGAACACGGCAAGGCCGTAAAAAGCCTGTGCGAAAAGGTAAACACCGTTCGAACGCCCGTTCGCTACCTACCCTTCACCGACAACACCGGGACAACGCAAACCCGAGAGCGGATTTTCTCCGAGGCTCGCGGGGAAGCCGTTCTGGTCATGGACTGCCATGTCCTTCTCCAGCCGAACGCCATTCACAACCTGAAGAAATGGTATTTCGATACGTCCGAAAGCCGGACTGACCTCTACACCGGTCCCCTGTTGATGGACAACCTCGCCTACGTCCAGACGCACTTCGAACCCGAATGGCGGGGCGAGATGTGGGGAACCTGGGCTACCGCTTGGTACGATCCCAAAGGCAACCTCGTAACCGGTCACGAAAACTCCGATCGTAAGCTGGAACTGAAGTTCCTCAATACGGACGGACCCTGGGCTTTTACCGGAATCGATTGGCCCCAACACGAAGCCGAACTCGTTCGCCAGGGATACCGAGTAGCCGGATGGCGAGATACAGATGCTCCGTTCGAAATCCCGGCGCAAGGGCTCGGATTGTTTTCTTCCCGTAAGGATTCGTGGCTCGGGTTTAACCCGAACTTCCGTTCGTTCGGTGGTGAGGAATGCTATATCCATGAGAAGTACCGACAAGCCGGAAGAAAGACTCTATGCCTACCTTGGCTTAAATGGAATCATCGCTTTGACCGTCCCGAGGGCGTCCGGTATCCGATTAGCCGAGAAGGAAAGGCCAGGAACTACGTTCTCGGGTTGACCGAACTCGGGCTCTCGCTCGAACCGGCTCGGTATCACTTCGTAGACGAAGAGAAGATGCCTCAATCCGAATGGGACAAGATTGTCGCTGATCCGGTCAACTATGTCGCAAAGAATACGAACATGAACTCCCTCCGGAATGTCGTATCCCCGGCATCGGCTACCAGCAACAACAATCTCCCGCTCCCTGTAGGCGTAGATACCCTCGTCGGAATCTCTTCGTGGCTCCAAGACAACGCCAAGCGTGATCTTGACCAGCACGCAAAGAAACTCGCCGAATACGCCGGTAAGTGTCTCCACGTTACCGAAATGACCAAACGCCGGGAATCTACCGCTTTCCTCCTCGCAGGACTCTCGGAACGTCCGGGCTGTGTCAAGCAGGGCGGCTGCGGGAAGACCAGTTGCAACAAAAACGAATGTCGCGTTGCGACTATGATCTCGTACCAAGAGGAACAAGATACCCTCACCCAGTTGCTTCACGCTGCCGTATCTTCGGGGTGCCGTCAACCGATTACCTTTACCTCGCATAAGGTAAGCCTTCACGATCTCCCAGAGATGACAGAAGAAACGGACTTGCTGTTCCTCGATACCAGGCATACCGAGGCGAGACTCTTCGCGGAACTCCAAGCCTATGCTCCGAAAGTTCGAAAGTATATTATTATCCATGATACGAGTTACTTCGGGCAAAAGGGTGAGGACAACGGTCCGGGTCTCGGGCAAGCTATTAAGAAATACTTAAAGGCTTACCCGGAATGGTTTGTCGCTTACGCGACAGCCGATCAATACGGCATGGCTGTTCTTTCTCGGCTACCCGAGGATCGTCCGGCTAAGGAAATACGAGTTTGGGTTCGGGAATGCGGAGTCGGGACTAACCTCTCGGAAACGCTAAAAAAGTTAGGATTTGAGCAGACGGAAGGATGCTCATGTCGGGCTTTGAAGATGCTTTACGATAACAACGGACCTTTGTGGTGCCGAGAGAATCTCGAACGGATTATCGACGACCTCTACAAGCAAGCCGAGAATCGGAAGAAGACTCACTTGTTCTTCCGTCCGCTCGTCAAAGCAATGGTCTACCGGGCAATCTGGCACGCCGAGCGGGACATCAAGTCCGGCAAGTGTACCGATTAAGTTTAGCGGGTTAGGCTAAACTCTATTCCCAGTCATCCGGGTTCGGGTGGCTGGGTTTTTCGTTTATGTCCCGAGTATAAAGCCCGAGATCGATTCCCTGGCAAGCCGCAACGAAGTTGATGAAGTCTACTAGGACGGCATCTACCTGTTGCTGGGAAAGATAGGAAACCCCGTTAAGTTCGTTCATGTGAGAGTTCCGGTTGATCGATAGGAGAGCATCTGTCCGGTAATCCCGAGCGACTTGTTCGAGGTATTTGACTAATTCGCCTCGGGTCATTCCTTCACCAATATCCCGGCAATGTCTTTGAATCGAACTTCCAGTTCTTCCAAAGTCTTGATTGTTGTCGGATCATACTTCGGGTTAAGCAATCCCTGTCCGATACTGTACGGCGTTTTGCCGTACCAAGCGGTTCCGGCATACCCATCCGTCATATAACCGGAAGTGTGGTTCTCTTCGGCATCGCCCCAGCGGTAAACGTAATTGATTACCTTCTCGGTAAAGCAGGGCTTAGTGACCGCACCAAAGGCCCTTAAACACTCTTGGTCGAACCCGGCCCATGCCGAGACCGGAAACCCGCCTATCTGTTCCAGAAGGCTTCTACGGACCACGCAGCACGACCAGAATCGATTTGCGGTATCCGTGATGGATAAGTCACCGGACATCGAGATAAACGTCCTTTGCGGGTGATACCAAGCAAACTCCGGATTCCTGGAAAGTTCGTAGGCCGCTGCCGTTAAGTGCATCGGGAGGAAAATGTCATCGTCATCCCAAATAGCGACGGCATCGTAGGCGATGTTCTCTTCATGCGCATAGGCGAGCATCGCGTTGTACTTCTCGGTCAGAGTCGGGAACCTGTAAGAAAATCTTACAACTTCCCCGTTCTGAAAGAATTGCTCGGGCATCTGTGCTGCGGCTGGACGGTCATCCCCGATCAACATGTATTTGTTCGTGTGGGTCTGGTCGAGAAAGCACTGAAGGGCGTTCTCGGTGGTTTCGTGCCGGTGATTGTAAACCGGCATCAGGCACAAAATTCTCATTGTAATTTTTCCTTAGTTCGGGACTTGAAGATAAAGACGGGTTCCTTGACTCCGGCTAAATCCGATCGGTCCTCGGGATGAAATAACGGGGCGTTAATGTCGGCTCGCTGCCGGAGTATCTTAATCTTTTCGATACTTCCGGGAACCGCAGCCGTAGGCTGAACGTAGTTCGGAAGTTCGGAGTCCGCTTGCGGACCCCAGAGGAGTAAAGCGTCTTTCGGATCGTTGGCGAAATGGCTCATCGGTCTTTCCATCGGGCAAGAAGTTCTTCAAGTCGTTCGTATCCGGCAGAGGTTAAATCGGAACCTCCCTTATCGTTCGCTTTCCAGAATCTTGGGCGATCGTGGAAAGACTGGAGGTCATCCCAGAAATTGACATCGTGTCCCCGGTATTCCGGCTTGAGAAGCTCGTCAATCCAGACTCTTTTGTCCGAGTCTTTTCCTTCGACCAAAATACCGTCGCTCGGAGGACCGTACCACAAGTAACTAGGTTTGATACAGCAACGCCCGACATTACACATAGCTCCGGTTGTCGGGTTGTAGTACACACAACTCCCAAGGGCATCGTCAAGTCCCCGAGGATTGGTCTTGTAGTATTCGGGCGTCTCGTTGATAATTTCAACTTTAGTCTTAGCAGGCATAATTCAGTCTCCGGAAAAACGGGAAGTAAACGGGTCAACGGTAATACTATACCCCGCTAACCCGCCCCCTAATAGATTATTTTCCGATTTCGAGAGTTTTCCCTATTTGCGAAAACTCCGCAAAGTGGGTGACTAGGATTAACTGAACCCCGAAATCCGAAGCTAGTTCCACTAGCATTTGAGCGGCGTTCGGACGGTAGGCAAAACTGAGATTCCGGAAAGCCTCGTCTAAAACCAACACCTTAGCCGGTGCCGGACGCTGCAATACGAGGCAGGCTAACCGTAACCCGAAAGCCGCAACATCCAGAACGCCCCCGCCTACCCCGTCAGTCGGGCTGAGTTCATTCCCGTCCGAGTCTACGAGCAAAGCCGTCGCTTCGGTCTGGTTCCGCTTCTCCTCAAACTTCAGTTCGAATCGGTAAGCGGATTCCCCGAAGACGGCTTCCAGACAACGGGTAACGATATGACTGATTTTTTCCTGACAAGAAGTCTGGCAGAACAGAGCGGCTTCCTGAACTAAAGCCTTTGCTTCCAGCAAGTCCTCTAGGGATTCCTGCTTGTCCCGGAGATCGGTAGCGGCATCAAGAAGCGATGTCGCGGTAGTTGAATGCATTTCACGCAGTTTTGAAATTTTCGATCGCATCGCCATATTTCGATAGGAAGTCGGCGTGGGCAGTTGCGAGTTCTTCGTTTGCGTTGTCATATTCTTTCTGGAGTTTCTTTAGGGCTTTTTCGGCTTGCTCGACCGAATCATACCCGAGGTTCTTGAGGGTTTGGAGTTGTGCTTCCCGTTTCCCGGCTAACCGGTTGCAAGCGGTCGTAACTCTTTTTAGTTCTTCGCTTAGGCTTTCCACATCTATCACAATTGATCTCCGGGCGTAAGTAACAAATTCCGTTGGTTTCGTAAGGGCAGGGAACCCGCTGGGTCTCGGTGCCGGTGGGATTTATGTATAACAAATCCCCACAAGTTTCACATAGGCAGAGGGAGTTGGACATAACCGTCTTTGACCTTTGGTTCTTCCTTGGAGTACTCGATACCGTAGTTAGCTCCCCGCTTAACGAAGTACCACCAACCCGAAACTACTCCGGCTTTCATATCGCAGACTTTCAGCATATCCATGACGCCCTTCAAAAACATCGGGAAGGTGCTTCCGGTCTCCAAGTCTTGGAGTTCAAGTTGAGCGGCTGACCGTCCTCGGTGCATATCCGCAATTCGCATATCGGCTTTGAACGGAACAGGGGAATGAAGGAAGTCGCACTTCCATCCGGGATAGGAAAGGAATGACCGGCTTCCGTCTTCGTTGTCGATAAAAGGAACTTCTAAAGGTTTCTTGCTCATAATTTCTCCAGTATCCGGTCAATGACTTGTTTCGTTCCGGGCCGGGCCGCTTTCCCGCCTACTACGCGAAGTGTTTCAGCGAAATCGGCCCGACCCTCGTCTATCGCTTTTAGATCGTAAATTAACCCGCTAGCTGTTTTATACGTCGCCGTAACGGCATCGTCAACCCATTCGGCTTTCGCCGTTTCATGTTCCGGCTCTAGGGTAATACTCCCATCATCCCAGAGAACACCTAGCCGCAGACTAAGATGCTTCTGATCCGAGGAAGTCGCTAGGAACGCCCCGTGATTAAAGACATTCCCGGCTTTCCAGGGCGTGTGGTTATCACCGATGACCATTGCATCGAACGCCCGGACGTAATCCGAGATTCCGGTTACGCAGGACTCGGGACCGGCTTTTGTGTGTTTCGTATCGGGAGTTGCCCAAACGTATTTGTGCATTACTCCGAGTTTTACGCCAGGACCGTGAACGGGTTCCGGCATTTCGTAAGCCCCCCACGGCATGGCGTAGATGGCAATCTTGTTGAAGTAATGGAACCATTGGTTCACAGGCAAGTCTCGGATTCGGTTAGCCCGAGTCAGGATGCCGTAAGCGGCGTTGTGTCGCCCTTCGGCAATGTGATACGGAGTATCGTGCTGTCCGAAGGTACAAAATATCGGATTACGGAACCCCGTCAACGTATCCATTGCGAACGCTACGGTTTCCATTGACGGACAAGCCCGGTTGAATAAATCCCCGGCAATTACAACAGGAACGTCATAATCGTTGGCACTTTGTCGGAGATAGCCCAGCCGGGCTTCCATGACTTCCCGCCACGATTCCTCGGCTCGGGAGACGGGGCGATCTAGGCGATAATGCACATCGGAAGTAAGTATCGCTAGCGGATTCAGCATTTTACTTCCCTTTCATTGGTTTACCACAAGTCGGGCATACCGGGCCGATTGCTTCTTGCAATTTTCCTTTGCTCGCTTCCAGCTTCGCAATCTCGGCCTCAGTATTCCGTATATCCCTAACAACCGTCCTTACGGACATCTCAGCCGTCTTGGCTTCCTTCGTCCGTTCACACAACTCAATAATACCCGTCACCCGCTCGGCAACCGCCGAAACTTCCGAAGTTTTCCGGAGAATTTCTAAACTCGGTTCGAGCATCGAAATCTTACTCGAAATCCCGTCAACACGTTTCCCGATTTCCCACAGACGCTCTAACTCTGCAACTAACGGAATCCCGGCATGGAACCGGCTGTCCGAATCCCGATATCCGGAAATAGCAGATTTGACCTCCGCAATTGCCGTCTCCCGCATGTTTTTGCGGATTTCGGCACATCGGTCGAGATGCGATGAAATCGCGTCTACGAGCGTGCTAGCGGCCTTAAAATCGATATCCGTATTTCGGAAGGAATTTATTGCTTCTTCGAGTTCCGTATTGCTAGATTCGAGGGCTTCGAGCCGAGTGATCTCCGAATCGATTGTCTCAAAATGAGACACCGCTTCCGGAATCCAGGCTATCTCGGAAAATCGGGCTTCGAGCGTATCGTGTTTGGTCTTCAGGTGTTCGAGGACGGTTTTTTCTTTTGCTGCGCTTTGCTTAATGTCGGAAGTCGCGATGTCGATGCTCGACAGATCGACAACCCGATTCAAAGCCCGAGCAAACTCGCCCGGAGTAAGGGTAAGCAGGAATGGCGGGTCATGCTGTCCCTGAAGATTGATCTCGGACAATCCGGTAACTTCGGAGACTTCGGGCGGCTGTTTCGAAGCGCAGGCGAGAAACTCTTGTCCGTTGACCGAATATCCGTAAGCCTTCGGAGTCTTAAAACGGATGACGGTTCCGTCTTCGGTTTTGATTCCGACTCGGAGTTCTTTTTCTCCGTGTTTCAGATAACCGGTAGGCGAGGAATGTTCGACCAGCCACCGGATAGCCCGGAAGACGGCGGATTTGCCGGAGTCGGTTTCTCCGACGATGGCGTTTACGCCGGGGTCGAATTGGAGTTTTAGGGTTGAGTGGGCTTGAAATGCTTTCAGCCGGAGTTCTTGGATCATTCTACTTCCTTCCTATGAACGATTCGGCATCCGGGAACCCGCATAAAGAACAGCGGGCCAATGCGGAAGTAACACCACAATTTTCCGGCATCCCAGGTGAAGTCCCAGTCAAGTAAAACAGGCTTACCTTTACTCCACCAGCCGAGAGCCGCCATAACCTCCCAGCAGGACACGGCAACGTAATATCGTTTACAGTAGAATCTCATTTCGGGTTCCATTCAAAAGTAGTTGATCCGTTCGGAGCGACGATCCATCGGGCGTGCCCAGCCTCGACGGCTTCGATTCGGTTTTTGTGTTGCCCGATATCCTTGCCTATTGTGACCCCGAGCATAACGGCAAGCACCGTCCAAATAACAAAACCTACGAATAAGACTGTTCCAATATCTTCGTCGCTCATTATTCCCTCGCTATCAATTCCTCTGGAACATAGTGCTTAGAAATCAACCCGGCTTCTTTCATCTGGATTGAACCGACCAACAACTCATAAAGAGCATCCAATCCATTATAGACCAGCAATGTCGGCATCGGGATTTGATAAATTTTATTTATCGCATTCCCGCCTCCGTCCGCTTCGAGATTCCCGTCCAAGTCTTTCGCCCAGTAGGGAACCCCTAACTTAACGAAGGCTTGGAACTTCAAACTCGTTACACCCCGCTGCGGGTCTTCTAGGTGTGCCCCGATAACCGAATCCCAGTACCACCGGTTGACCTCGACCCCGAGCATCTTCCGGCTCCAGCGAGCCTCGAATTTCATATTAGCCGCAGTCTTCTTGACCGGAGATAGCAGGAACTCCTTGAAAGTTTCTTGGATTTCCGGATAGAACGGGAAAGCGATGCAATCGATTATCCCGTTCTTCATCCAAGCGATGCTTGCCGTCACGATTTCGTGACCCGGAGCCTCGGGCTTCAAGCCGGTTGTTTCGTAGTCGAAACTGGCAATATCCGCTTCACAGATTCGGCCTAGTTCGTATTCGATCTGATTCCGGTCAGTCAATACCCGAACAAGTTTTCCGTAATTCGGGACAGTCTCGAACGGACGTTCGGTTTTGCTTAACGCCTGTTTCAAGTGCCGGTAACTCCACATCGAAGTGGCGTTCCCGTTACCCTTGAATATCCCAACCGGACCAACCGGACACACCCAGGCGTTCAGGATAGTCGAAGGGATTGCTTGCCCGTAGAACCGGTTTTGCATTTCCGGATCAGTTTGCCAGAGTCGCCCGCATACCGAGGAGACGGCTTTATTACCAAACGGAATAACGAGTACCGGGTTCATCCGTTTCAGTTCTTGGAACATTTGCGGTTGGCAATGCTTCCAAGCTGCCGGATTTTCTCCGGGGCAGGCTTGTGCGGTCACGACCGCAAATTCGTCTAGCCGTTGACCGGCTCTCGCGAGCAGAGACTTCAGCCGGGAATAGTCGGACTTCCGGATGCCGTCTTTGTCATCGACGAGGGTAGAACCAACGACGATGACCTTGGACTTCGGTTCGCCCTGGTAAGTCTGAACCGGGTGCTTGCAGGACTTGCGGAGACCGCAAGGACCGCAAGCCGGGAGTATCGGCATCGACTTCTTGGTGAGGGTTGATCCGGTGAAGAAACCAGCCATTATTCAGCTTCTTCAAAAACGAGGTCGGGATGTTTTGCAAGTAATTCTTCGAGTGTCTCTGGGATATCAAAACAGTAGTTGACATCACCGTCTTCGTCATATTCCGTCGGAACTGAAGCAGTACGAATCTTGTAGCGTTTCTTGCAGAATTTCAAGCCGTCGATAAATCCGTCGATTGCGTCAGCAATGTGGTTGTGATAATAATCACCGTATATCTGACGCTGCCCGTCGATATACATCGCGGTCGAACCCTCTCCCGATTCTTCATCCCAAGCGACTATAACGATACCGAGTTCGTTTTTGTTAGCGTACCGAGCCATGTTAAACCTTCTCTAAAGCCACAACCAGAATAAAGGAATCCCCGGTAATCCGGAGCGAGTTTTCAGTTACTTCGCAGGCCATATCATGTTTCAGAAGGCTCGCAACGTACTTCGGGTTGACCCCAAACGACATCGGCTCTCCGGAATAATTTACTTCCCGGAACTCCTCATACCAGCCGTCTTGGTTCTGACCCCGGATAAGCATCTTGCCCTCCTTTAGCCGGATAATCGTTTGTTTCCCGCTAGCGGATTCCGTAGCGAAAATTAACGCTTTCGTTAAGGCTTCGACGATACTGCCGGGCAGCGTTAGGCTTCCGGTAGATTTCGCCGTAAAGATGTTCGAGATGTCCGGAAATTCTTCGGAATACTTCCGAGCCGAGATCGTTAGCCCGGTATACGTTTTGAAGTGAAGCCAAGCGTCGGTTTCGGCAATAGCCGCTACTCCGAGCCCGTTCATTGCCTGACAAGCGGAACGCTTGATAAGCACGCTGGAGCGGACGCCCGTGTCTACGGAATACCGGATACCCTGGAAAGCGTCACAGGCTTCAACGTAATCCGGAGCGATGTTCACGCAAGTAAGGGAGAAGTTATCATCTTCCTTGGCGGCGGCTTCCGCCACTAGGACTAGGGCTTCCCCAAAAGCCGGAACGGTATCCGTCCATTTCGTCGGTGCTTCGACGGCGTGGCAGGGAAGCATAATCTCTTGCTGCATCCGGAGACCGGCTTTCCGGCGATTCCCTTTGATCTTGATCTCCCCGCCTTCGAGTCTTACGTCGATCTCCTCCTCGGTTAATTTCCGAAGGGTTTCGATAAACGGTTTGGCGGGAAGGGCACCTTCGATGTCCAAAAGTGTGTCATGCCTGCAACAAATCTCGTCGTTGAAGGTTGTGACGGTCTTGTCCCGGAAGACGAAACAGTTTCCCTGTTCGACGGCTTCCGTCGCGGATAAGCCGGGCGAAACAGATTCGAGTATCCGGAGTAATTCTTTTCGGTTTACGATCATTATTCAGGGTCTTTCGGTTTGACGGAATCTGCTATCCGCTTCTTCGCTAATTCGTAATAAGTAGCATCCTTCTCGATGCCGATGAATCGGCGGTTGAGATTCATGCAGGCTACTCCGGTTGTACCGGAGCCCAGGAACGGGTCGAGAACGATATCGTTCTCGTTCGACCAGGATAGGATGTGGTCTTGTGCTAGATTCAACGCAAACGGAGCAGGGTGCCCTTTTTGTGTCTGCGGGACAATCTTCCATGTATTGAATCTACGCCCGAACTCAGGAGATACGATGTCTCTTCTCTCTGTAGTCACTGTACCTTCTTTAGTCCTAGCTGCCGGTGCCGTTCTATTTCCGGTAACAACATTAGGTCGATCCTGTATGGGGTTGAATGTCTTTATTTTATCTTTAGTAAAGACAAACATATACTCAAAGTTCTGCCAGTAACACAGATTACTGCCCACTGCCCCTGCCCCCGTTTTTTCCCAAATCATCGTATCATGCAAATTGAACCCAACTTCCTTGGCGTATAACGCCTGACGAAAACTGGTCCCGGTTTCCGATCCCTTGATCGTAGCATCATTTACGATCCATACGACTACCCCACCACTTTTCGTTACACGAAATAGGTGCTCTAGTACCGGCTTCCAGACATGCTCGCCCCATTCCAACGTGCCGTTGTACGTTCTCAGGTTATCGTAAGGCGGACTGGTAACGGTTAGATCAACGCGACCATCTGGAATCGATTTCATCGCTTCCAGACAATCAGCGTTCGCTAGCCTGTATTTCCCGAAGTTTTCCCAAGTCATGTTATCCACCAATTT
>JAULBV010238814.1:0-12514 GCA_032358295.1 Pterothamnion heteromorphum | reverse complement strand
AACGCGACGCGAAAGGGCAGAAGCTCTACGCGAGGACGGACGAGCGCGCCCGATTCTTGAGGTGAGGCGCTCAAACGGCGCGTGACCGTGCGCGCGCGATGTCTTGGGGGCAAATACTTGTTGTCTCACGGCTGACCACCATATCCGCCATATGTATGCACGGTAAAACGGCCAGGAAAGGGGCAAATAAAATGGTGGCTATATGTCTGGCAGCTTACAGCTATGTCTAACATGCATTTTGTTTCATAAACGTGCTACAAATATTGGTGCTATATGTCTGGTCAGCTGAAGAGTACTGAACATCACTCCGCTTTCTGTGCTCAGATTATGCATCCGAGAAGCGAAGGGGTCAGGACGGCGCAACTCCACGTCTTGCAACTTTGGTCCTGTCCCTTGACTCACTGCACTCCAGGCTCGGCATCAACCACCACCGCGGGATCATCTTGCACACCCAAATTAATGGAAATGTTGATGGTGCTGTTGTACATGTCGCCCACAGCCCCGAGCACACTCTGAAGTCCATGACGAATGCGAGGATTCTTTGAGCCAGCACCATAGTCCGATGCGCTCCCACCAGATACTCCATCTGTAAAAGAACCAGCTTCAGAATCCTTCTTCGTCCTCTTGCCTTCCGGTGAACCCTCGCAATCACCAGCAACAGAGAAAATGTCCCGCTGCTGTTGGCGTCCTTCATCGGACAGTAGATTCTGGTAGCTGCGAAGCGATTTCTCCACGGCTCTATGCCCAGTGCGCATTGCGACAGATGACCCAGGGTGCTTCGCACGGAATAACAGTGAGGCAACTGTACCTCGAAGGGAATGTGCGGTAATGCAATCACGTGTACCCGTACCGACAACTGACTCCGCTTCGCAAGCCTTCCTTATCATTGCCCCGAACGAATTGCGACCCAGATGTTGAGCCTTCAGAAAGGCATGCTTGGCTCTGGCGTTATGGTTCGGCTGGAGAAAGAATCGATCGGTACCAACATTCCGTTGGCGGCGTAGCTCCACGTACTCGGATATATCATCAAATACACAGAGCGTGTCGTCGAACGCGATTTGCCTCCATACACAAACCTGTTTCGGCTTCTCTCCTACCGCGGCGAAACCTCCCTTCTCGATTTTTGAAGCACCATCCGCGGAGCCGATAACACCAGTGATGACCCACGCATCCTCATCGTCAACTTTGCGAAGCTGGAACTGCCTTATGTTCAGTTGCACAAACGAACTTGGACGCATAGACGTAACCAAGGCAACATTGAATATCATGCGCGTGATGAATCCCGATGGATGGTCCTTTGAAAGGGTGTTTGCATAAGTCAGGAATCGTCAGCGTGTTATGGCTGTGCGTGTACAACCCTTCTGACTGTTGCTGCCTGAACCGATTGTCCATGACAGCCAAGAGACCTTCCTCATCTTCTGCAAATATCGGCCCCTGGAGTACCTTAAGATCGTACTGCCACAGTGACTTGAATCCGCGCTGTATGTTGAGCACATAGGTCTTCATTGTAACCGGCGCGACTGGTTCATGGTCATTTGCGCTGCGGTAATTCACGACGAACTCAATGAGCCAGAACCTGACGTTCCCCAGTTGAGCTTCAGTCCATTCTGTGTACCCTGCGGGTAAGTGTCCGCCTGTGCCATTGGAAAATAGAATATTCCGTCCGGCCTCCATGTACATATCACGATCAGGGAGTTCCACTGTATCAAGCATAAAGGCGTCCTTGCGCACGACGAAACGGGCCAAGTGGTACAAGGAGTTTGCAGTTCCTCGTACAGTATTTCGAGGAACGAAGGTTCCGAAATATGACGTAGCTGCAGCGGATGGCCTGTGCTGGTCTCCTGTCCCTGTACTCTGTTTACACCCTTCAAAAGTAGGCTCAGTGCTCTCAGCTGTGTTTTTAATCTCTCGATTCGGGGCAGCATGAGCTTGGTCCGATGAAGCTGCTTGACCATGTTGCAGATCTGGGGAATTCGTGGCATCAACATAGGCTGTAGATTGTGATGGTGCACTGTTTCGAAACGTGAGCGGTGGGAGGTGGTCCTAGAAGGGGTCCATAAAATCGTCGTCGTCAGAATAGGGCATCTGGGAGGTGGCGGATTGGATGGGTCGTTGGGCATTTCTTGGTGGTCGCGCAGGAAGATGGATTCTAAGCAAGAATTCGTCAAGGCCTACTCGGGTTTCTTTATTTCTTTGAAGTACTTGGTTAGCAATGCTCTCTCCACTCCTCCGGGATGTGGGCTCCGGTCTGTCATTCGCTTTTCCAATGAGAAGCTATACCTTAATCTCAGGATGAAGTCTACAGACATGCGATGCCCACCGAGTATCCTGAGAGCGAGTCTTCAGGAAGGCGTTCAGTATTTATTGTGCTATAGTGGCTAAAAGATATAAAGATTTCATAAAAGTATGTAAAATACAGCCGAAAGACAAGCCTGTCTGCACTCGAAGCCGGTTGACACCGCGTATTAGCCCGTTTGAAAATGGCTGCAGGTCCAAATTGACAGTGGCTAAAAAGTCAATTTCAAATTGGCTAAAATGCCAAATCAATAATTTTGGCAAAAGCCATTTCTGAAATTTAGCCACCGCCTGGCAAATATTCGACATTTTCGCACCGGGCTAAATTGGTTTCAAGTGGCTATAGATCATTGATTATTTTATTATCGCAACAGTGTGGCTATAGTTCAATAATTTGGCCACATCCATACGGCAGGAAAACGAGCACCACGGCGCAAGTCGCGAGCGGAGACGGGCAGAGCCCGGACGGAAACTTCGCTGAGTACCATGGCGCGGCGTTCAGCCACGCGGGTGGCGCGCGGCGAACTACCGCGCGAGGCGGGAGGACCTGGAAAGAGGCCCGAACGAATCGCGCACTGCTCGGCAGGTCGGCGACACAGACACTGTCTTCGTCCACGGCGTCGCGCATATTCACGACACTGTCGCGCATCCGGCCACATCTCGCGCGCGAGCGAGCGCAAGCGCCATGCGCTCGCAACGTCGCTGTTTCGCACGGCCGCGCAGCATTGGAACCTCTGGCCGACGGCGCGGAAAAAACAAGCACCGATCCGGATGGCGTGGTGAGGCGTTCACGCGCGCGAGCGATCACGCCACGGCGGAACGGCTCGCACGCGCCGCGTCTGGCGGCGGATGCGGCCGCGCGCTTCGCGCCGCTGGACAATGTGCTGCGCGCGACGACGATGCCGTCGCGCACTTCAGCTCATGTTCGTGGCCGCGCGGTGGCGATTGGGTGGAAAGGCGGTGGACAAGGAGGCGCAGCTGCGGCGGCGTCGGGCGGTGGCGAAGCAGGGGCTGGTCGCGGCGAATCGGAGACGCGGGGACGTGCGCATGCGCGGCGCGCTCGGGCTGGGGCTTTCGGCGCGCGCGGTGCTCAGGGCGGTGGACGACGCAGAGAGGGCCGAGTGGGGACGCGTGCGAGCGATGGGCGGGTGGTTGGCGGAGGATGGGGAGGTGGTCGCGGTAGTGCGGGTGTGACGATTCGCGGGGGATGATCCGCGTGTGGCCACGTGTGGTCGTGGCCAAGTGTAAATGATATTTTTATGGTGGTGTTTGCCTACCGGTACTTGTCATACTCGAGCACGAGTTATCTATACTCGTGCTCGTACTCGTAGGCTGTACCGGTGTAGCAAAAGCGACGCACAGAATATTCATGAATATTCCGTCGAGCATTTTTTGGGGCGGTGGCGGCTCGTGCGTGTCGGCGCATATGCGTGCGGGAGATGCGGACCGCACGAGTTGCTGCCCACAGCAGACATACAGGAGAGGACAGAGTACCGGTAGCACGGATCAGGGGCGCAGAGACGGCGAAGGAGAGTGTACCGTACTACCCCGGTACCAAGTTATACCGGTAGTACCTGACTGTACCGCCTGCGACAGTGCTGCAACGACGCGGAGCGAGCCGTCGGCGGGGCGGCGGTTGCATCTTACAAGACCAGGAGCCGGCGCGGGGCGGTTTGGAGATGGACAGCGCACGCGCTCGACGCCCCGTTGCGATCTCGGCGTGTGCTTGCCCATGCCCACGGCGGAAGACAGTGGGGCATGCCGCGAGTATAACCGCGGCCACGCGATGGCCCGCGCAAACGCCGCCGGACAGCACGGCGAGTGCGGACGGGCGGCGACATGATGCGGGCCCCCCGCGGCGTCGCCGCAGTTATAAAGGACAAACTGCCGCACGGGCACAGACATGGCGTGGGCCGCGCGCGACGACGACGACGTTAGCGCGCGGCGGCATGCGTGCCGCGATGCGGCCGGGCCCGGGAGTTTCTCTGGACGCAGGCGCGCTGATGGCGACCCGCCCGCCCGCCCGGCGGGGCGGGTGGCCGCGGGGCAATGTTGCATGGCGTGTGCGGCGCATTTGCAACGGACGGCGGGGCGTGCCGCGAACGTCGAGCAATATGCCGCGCCGTGGTGGGGCCGCGCCGTCCCGGTAAAAGTTGCCTGTACGTGCGTGGAAATGATCGGACGCGCGCGCGATTAATCGCGGCCGCAAGCGCGCGGACGGCGCGCGCGCGTATGCCATGGGACCCAGCGACACAAGGGGGACCGCGGGTCGCGCGAGCGGCGGATGCGCGGTGGCGCGCGGACCGACGCAATGGCCGCGCCATTTGTGTCGCGCATTGGCGACCATACGCGGGCGTGGCGGCGCGACGTACGACATGTCCACAGATAACTGGGAAATGGGGACGGGCCAATGCAATCGGAGCAGCAAGCGCGACAGCGCAGGCGCATGCGACGACGACCGCGACGAAGTGGCTGTGCCGGCGCGAGGGAGCGAAGACGGGGACGCGCGGCTTCGAGCGAGCGAGGGCGGCGGAAGCGCGGTGGCAGGCAATGGCGGCCACGTGGTCGAGGGTTGCGGCGCGGCACGGAGTCGCATACTACTGTACATGCGCCTGCCTTCGCGACGCGGTGCGCGCAGTGACAGGGGCAATGCGCGTCGCGTCGCCATGCGTCGGTATGGATGTGCTCCAGTGCGCGGCGCTGGCGCGCGCGGCAGGGAGCGGCGGCGGTCGATACCGACGCGCCGGGCGGCGCGACACGCGGCGGCGCGTGCAACGACCGCCACGAGCGACACGAGCGATACGGGGTATCTTAATTGCAGCGGCGCGGCGGGGATGAAAATGCGGCGACGACGGCGACGGCGACGACGGCGGGCCGCCGCGACGCGCGGACACGACGGCGCGTCGCGGCGGCGCTGCCCTGCGGACGAGAGCGGTGCTCCACGTGGCCGGGGAATTAGATGTCCGTACGGCGGTGCGCCAGCACCGGCGCGCACTGCTGCGACGCGGCCACGCGGGCCGCGCATGGACGCCGACGCATTTCGAAAATTTGAGCGCTCGACGCCGGCGGCGACGCCGGGACACATCCTCTCCCAGGCGGCCACGTGTCCACGTGGCGGCTGCGGCAGTTTGTTTCGATGGCGCCACGCGCGAATACGGACGGCGGCGGCGCGCGACGTGGCGCGCTAAAAATAAGCCCGACGTTACCTCATACCTGCGGGAATGCATGTGCAACGGTGTGGGCGGCCAATGGCGCGTCGGCGTGTGCGGCGAGTGCACACGTGTGCGGCCACGCGCGACCCGCCCGTGGCCGCCGCGCCTCCATGCCGGACGCCGGCGGCCAATGACCGCGCGCCGGGCGGCAGGAGATGACCAACCCGCAAGCGACAAGGGGTGGCGGAGAAACGTGTTGGGTTACGACGCCGTGTTAGTTGCCGGGCGTTGCAGTGGCCCGCGTGTGCACGGTGTGAGCGGCATGTGAATTACACGTACACGGCTACCGCGCGACGTAGTCGTCGTGCTGCGTGCTAAGGCCGTGTCCGCCCCGACGCACACGCACGCCACGCCGCGCCTCGCCGCATGCCTGACATCACGCATTGGCCGGGCCTCCCGGAAATGATTGAATAAAGTCGATTTCGTACCGCCGCTTTCGTTTCGTTATTCACGGCGCGTGTGCCCGGCCAGCCCATTGGCCCGCCCCCCGTCGCAGCGTCCAATGGCATGCGCGCCCGCCCGCGGCGCACGTGGCGCCGCGCCGTGGCGCTCCGCCACGCGCGCCCACGCGCGCCGCGCATCGCGTCCAATCGCGCCAAATCCCGCAACCTCCCGAAGTACATGCACGCCCTATACCTGTACAGCCGGGCCCAGCGCCTGCGCGCTGGCTCCAGTTTGTCACACGCGCGCGCCGCGCACAGGAGCGCAGCGCAGCGGCCGACCAGAAGAGGTGCGCGCGCATTCCGCGCGCCTACACGCGCGCGTCGCCGCGTGGCGCGCCGCCACATCGCACGCGCCGTGGCGCCGCGCGCGTGCACCAAAGTCGCGTGCGACGCCATGCGCGCCACGCCGCCAGCGGGGCTGCTCTCATTCCGCCTTTGGTCGCGCGTGTGCTCGACACTACAAAAGGCGCGCTTGCGAGCCGTCCTCTCCCGATTTGCTCACCACCACACTGTTCACTCGTCCGCTCTTCTTCCGGACGACCAGAAAGATACCTGCACTGCCCGTGGGCAGTACATTGTAGCTCGCGCGCCCACATGCAGCCGCCGCCCAGCGTTGGGGTTCAGTATCAAACGAAAAGCCAGCCCGCGGAGCGCGCCAGCAATGAAACGCAACGCAGGTCTTTCGCCCGTCTTGAAACGCAGCGCCCGGAGTGCGCCCCATGTGCAGCACCAGTAGCCGAGTTTACTGTACCAGTGCCAACGCAACAGGCTACACTACTCTTGACCGCCTTCCTCGGCCGCGGTCTCCGCTTCTGAAGCTTCGCGCGCGGGGGCGGGTGGACCTCCGCGTCGGCTCTCTACGCGAGATGAGAGAGATGATAAAAAGTCCCGGTCTTGCTCATTGTTATGCATTGCTGGAAGGTATCAGCACGGGAGTACGAGCATAATTATCGGACTGTCCCATGAATTTATTATTAGATACGCACAGGGCCCTCCTCCGTTGCGGCTCGCGCTACCCTACTGTACGCCCTACCTACCCTACCCTACGCACCCACTACCTACCCTACCCTACCCTACGCACCCACTACCTACCCTACCCTATCCTACGCACGCCCTACTCTACCTTATCCTACGCGCTACCTACCCTACCCTACGCGCTCGCGCACCCGCGCCGGCGCGCGACCACGGAGGTTCAGTAGAGCCTAATGGCCCTACTGCCACCCCCGCGCCCGCGCCCGCCCGCAGTGCGCGCGAGCCCGCCCAGTCCGAACTCGGAATGTGCGATGGACATGTCCATCGCACAACCCGAGTTCGGGCTGGACACGCACTACAGCTACTCGCACGCGCGCCGCTTCGCCTGTTTATACAACAAGTATATCCGCGCAGTGCTGCATTTCGCGCGACGTGGAGTACCGGTACTTGGAGCCACATACACCTTCCCGGCTGCACTCTTCCAGCCCCGCAATCCCATCCCCGAAATGACCCCTGCATCACCGTAGAGTTCATGAATAATGAGATGAGAACAAGATAAAAAGTCAGAATGTATCTCGCCGCACGTGAGCAGTACGAACCTTCGTATCAAGCCGCTTGTCTTCCGCACGCACGGTGACATCGATGACGTCGATCCACGTCAACGTAAGACACAGTCCCGATTCTGTAACACGAGTGCAGCGCAACATACAGCGAGGGGTTAGGGACGCGGTCAGTTGCTATGCACCATGGCGTCATCGTATAGACGCATATATCTCAGCTACGAACCGCCTGGATTCTGTTGATGGGCTCTTGGAACGCGTTGATGAGGCGGATACGGGTCAGACGAAGTTATGACTGGATTGCACAGCTCCGGATAGCCAAACGTTGTTCAGTGGACCAGAGGACGTCGATGTAGCGGTTACTGCGAAGTAATTCAGCAGTGGCGGTGCAGTGCTTGTTGACGGAGTAGGTGGTGCTTGCAAGTAGCCCATGGGCGCAATTGGATCTTCAGAAAGATGATGGGACTGGTATGCGGTGCTGGTTGACAGACATGAAATAAACGGATGAGGTTGGGTGAGCAGAACATCGACGGAGTGAGTGATTGGGCTGGGAAGAAATCAAACGCCGCTGGTGGGCGGGGTGGGCGCAGATTGCTTGTCAGCACGAAGAAAAGGAGGCGTGAGAAGCGGTGCGGTTCCAAGTACACAGTGTGGGTTATGATATATGGAGTACATCATGGTGAACAGAGTTGGTAGAAAGGGGTGCGGCGTGCGTGGAGTATGTTCAGCCGGATTGGGATGCGATGCGGATGAGTTGATTGACATGGCCGAAGGAGGTGGGTTCTGGTGTTGTCCGTTGAAGAGGGAGCAGCGTAGGTTCAGGTATGCAAATGACAGGAGCTGAGGTTCGGCGTGTACATACGGGTACAAGTTGATGGAAGATAGGGATTCGAAGAGGACACATTCAGTCGGGATGGGTGGGACAACGGAGGAAATGAGTGAGTTTATTTTTCACTTGGGAGTCCAGGCTGTGTGTATAGTAAGACTACACGTGTGTGGGATCATGCGGGTGGGTAATTACGGTGCACCAGATCCATGGATCTGGATAGTGTAGAAAATTACTGCAGGCCTGGCGTGATGATTTGGCACTTAGCGCCACCTATCAAGGCATATCTTGAACGCCGATACGTGGTGATGGATGTCACTGATTGAGTGCAAATGTATCATAGCCTTTTTGAGTCGCATTCGATTCCCAGCTGCAATGATGATCTGGCATATTTGACAGGTACAGGTACAGGTACAGTACTCGCATTGTACTTACACCGTTTGCATCGTGATGCCGATGACGTTACGTACGAATAAGACGGTACACCGTTGATCCGGCGCGCCCTTGAATCGATAGCGGGCCGTCCGTTTATCTTTCTATGAAACAGAAAGTGTTGAGTTCTGTATTATTCATACTCATTTACAGCCGAAGCAGAGCAATAGCCGATTGCATGTTCCTCGTCATGAATATTGATCTCTATGCGAATAGGAACTTACATTACTACCCAAGACGGTTCAATACAGTGTTATAATTACAGTATGACGTGCTCTCCCGCTGCTATCAGCAGCGCTCGTTGTGCTTTTTTTGTTGAACTGTAGTATCTGATCTGTAGAAGCATTCTACGATACTTCTGAATCATTATTGTTCGACTGTAAGGCTTGACTGATTGGCAGTGACTGCGAACGAGCGGTGGATGACGAGAGCGAGAGTAGGAGACGTGATGGTCTAAAAGGCACGAAACGGCGTGAATAGATTACCCCAAAGGGGTCATATCCTTCACTTCCCTCGTGAAGAAACCGACCGCGGCTGTAAATCGTGGCACAATGGCCCACACTGGTGAGCAGTGATGCTCCATACTCAAAATAAAGATATAATATCTTTAACGAGATGTAGCTGTCAGCTCGCTCGCTGACCGGCCGTAGAACGGCGGTCAGTTGTTGGACGAAAAATCTCAAGGACTCCTAGTTCCTCACGTTTCTATTTTCAAGGCACAATTATATTGATACTGGTATTGGGCATTCAAGGACACTTTCGGACCGCAGCGGACAGCCGCTGTCGCCCCACGTTGGGGTCACAGCGGTCCGAAAGCGCCAACTTACCTGATGATTTGGCATTTTGCGACTGCTGCCAGCACCACCCGTGTGTGGAAAGAATAGATCAGAATTAAATCTGTGTTGATTGGCATGGGCTGGTCCTCTGTGATTTGGTAGCAATTCGTTGCATTTACTCTCTGCCAAATCACCACGGACCAGCGCGTTTTCCGCTGAGATCGTGGCGCACCGCGTTCTTTCTCCGCGAAATTTGATTCACTGTACATTTTCACATGTACAGTAAAGAACAACATAACCTAAATGGACTCCTGTATACCGCACGTGTTTTTCTGCTATGGCAGGTTGGGCCAAAAGTGAAATTGCCCCGGTCCACCGAGGCTAAGGAGCCTCGGTGCACAGTGGGTTGCTTTTAATAATTAGAGCTTGTCCGAACAGCGGCGCGTGTCGTGCAAGAATAGGAATTTATGAATGACTGCGTTAAATGAAAACCTTGCGAAGACGGCGGGCATGGTACTACCATTAAAAGGTGTAACTGATTTTGGGCTAGTAGCCCGAAATCAGTTACACCTTTTAAACGTGTAGCGACTCAGCGCCACATACCACGTCACACTCAACACCTCTCCTCGGAGCGACAGTTGCACAATATTGAGAGACTTCGACGTTTCGCAACTTTGGCTTTCTGCCTACACGCATGCGTATCTCGAGTATGGACATTGAAATTGGATCTGCAGATCCAATGTCAATGTCCACACTCGCGATACATTTTATCGCACTACATGTAGCCTCCGGGTCACATTTAATGTGACCCGAATTCCACATTTCGCCTCGGACCAGTTCTTCGTCCGCCTTCAAGGCAGACGAAGAACTGGTCTGAGGCAACCATATGCGTGAAGTTCACGCAACGGAGCTTATAATGTTCATCCTCGTAAGAGATGTACCCGAAAGCTCACATGCTCGTTTAAGAAGAGGCAACACGAACTGGATCTAGGAGGCATGCCTCCTAGATCATGCCTCTTAGATCCAGTTCGTGTCGCCACATTTATGACCAGAGGTGAAATCTCATCATCGGCAGTTATATTATTTTGCTAATCATCGACGATAGTTACATTCTTTTTCTACCGTTAAAATACAAACTGCAGTGTTAATATTCACAGCAAAAGGCCCCTTAGCATATGTGCGGCACTGCTGTACCGGCCGAATTGTTGAAGAACTGCAGTTCTTAAATAACTCGGCCGCATAACTTCTCAAAAACGTTCATCCCAACAGGCGAATTGCTCCTCTGACAGCACGTGTTCTAGAAACAACTGCCTGTTCTTCAATAGCGACGGAATGTGATGAATTCGGACGTCCATGTGCTTTTTCATTTGACATTTGCAGTTGACAGAGCGACATATTGATGGGTAAGAACCCAGAGACGCACACTCGTAAAGTCCCAGACGAGGCGAGCTCGACGCGTAAAGTATATTTTCCCGACGCGGGTAGGGCGAAGCCCAGCGAGATGACGAAACGGCGAGAGGCCGCAGTATACAGTTTACACAGCTGAGCAAAGCGCGGCAAGTGGCCGCCGACATCACGGCGTCAGTTGGGAGCACGCGCAAAACGCGTGCGAGCGAAAAACGATGGGCGCAAGCCCAGCGGCATCACGGCAATGCCGAATCAATGACATGTGACTCAGTCCCGGGGCGCCATCGCGAACGCAAAGTTCCTAGCCGCCTGTAGTGCGGCACGGCAGCCGCGACCGCGACTCCGAGGCTAGAAGAAAATGCTCGGCGAGGACGACGGGGTTGACCCGAACGCGCGACGACGCGAAGAAACGCGCGAATTGGTCCGAGCGAGGCGACGGCGAAAGTCGGAGAGTACGCCTGTCGAGAGAGAGAGAGGCCACAAGACGGAGTGACAGGGCGTGAGCCGAACTGGCGGCGTCGCAGCAGCGGTCGGCATACGAACGACGCCGTCGGCCGTTAGCACGCCGGCAAACGGCTCGGCAGCAAGAACTGCGGAAGCAAACCGCAAAGCTAGTAGCTTTGCGGGTTGCTTCCGCAGTTCTTCGTGTAGTACACGGCGTGAGCCGACATGCGACGCGTGGCACAGACCGAGGCGAACGGCGACTTAGCCGGCCACACCGGGCAGAGCCCACGTTCAACCAATGCAGGCGCGAGCACCGGGCCGACTGCAGTACGACATAGTGATCGCGCCTGCACGACAAGAAGTGGCCAACCCCCAACGCGCGCCAACGCACGAAGCGAGGGCACGAAGCGGGCTCAAGCCCGAGTTGAGCACACTAGCGAAGCGGGCTTGAACAGCGGGAGCGACGCTTCCGCGCATCCGACGAGAGAATGGGCTCGACGAGAACGAGCGCGACGCAAGTGAGAACGACGAAACGGGCACTTAGCCCACGCCAAAACACGCAACGTGAAGGAAGGGGCCATAGCCCGAGGCGTAGTCCGGCGTGAAGCCCGAACGCGCGGAGGGACAGAACCGCATAGGCGGCACGGCCGGCTTGACGAGCCGAGCCAACACTAAGAAATGGCGATAGCAGACTTCAGACGGAGGCGAGACTATCCGAAGAGCGGGACAAGCGCGAAAACGCGGCGTGAATGCCGGACGAGAGCAACGGGCAGTTTCCCGGAACGATGCGCACAAAAACGGCGTGACGCCGATGGAGAACGCACGGAAAGACGCGAGCGGGCCATCGGCCCAACAGTGATAAGCGCGAAACACGCGGCGCGTTAGTCGGGCATCGTGCCCAGAGTCGACCAACGCGAGAGGGATACGCAGGCCCGACGAGACGCGGGACGCAGCCGAACGCGCGAAGCGAACGCGCGATAGCGCAGGAGCGGGGCGATACATCCCGAGGCGCCGGCTGCGCGAAGGCGCATCGGTGAAAGCGGACGCAAACGTGGGCAACTGCACGACGCGGACGCGCAGCGAGAAGAAAGAGAGGGGCACAGAGCCCCAACGCGACGCGAAAGGGCAGAAGCTCTACGCGAGGACG
>JAULBV010238703.1:0-12544 GCA_032358295.1 Pterothamnion heteromorphum | reverse complement strand
CTCGGTTCGATAGATCATTCTACTATGATGAGGCCGTTCGGTTGTTTCGTGTGTCTCTTGTAGGTCAACAATAGTTTCTTCTGCTCGAACATTCCATTCATTTCTATTAAGCTCTGATCGTAGCCTCAACACCCGACGTCACCCGACGTCCCTAGATGCACCCTTTTCATGACCATTTTAGGCCGCCTTGAATAACGAGCAAAACAAACTCACTTCCAGCGACACGCCCTTCTCCTTGCAATAGGCTATCATCACCCACTCTATGTTTGCCCTCCTATCCCTTTAGGTTCAAACCACATCCCTCCTCCAACTCATCTCACCCACCTCCACCCCTGCACTCCAACTACTGCACCCGTCTGATCCCCCACTTTCTCTCACCATGTCCACATCTACATCTACGTCACAATCTTCTGCTTCAGCGGCACCCATGCCTGCCGACTCGACCGACGTGCCAGTCATCGAAGACCTCGTCTTCTTCCCGGACAAGTTATCCCTCGTCAACAGTCTCTGTACCGCCCTGCTACGCCCTGATGCATGTAGCGCGCTGTGCGATTTCACCATCAACTCGTCGGACGGCGTGGCAATTCCGGCCTGCCGCCCATTGCTGGCGCACCGCTCTCCATACTTTGCGAAGCTGTTCGATTCAGAGATTGCAGAGTTCCTTGACAGCAAGGTTGTTCTGCCCATCTCAGCGCAAGTTCTACGGGACGTACTCCGATTTCTATACAGTGACGAGTCGGACATTGTAGAAGCTACTTTCTCGCACATGCGCCAGGCAAGGACCATGGAATCGAGTGTGTTCGAAGAAGATCTTCAACTCCTGGTCAGTCTCGCCAAGGCCGCAGACCTCCTGCACATCAGCAAACTCTCGTTGCTTGTCGTTGAAGCCATCACCAGCATGTTTCGGGAAGTGAGCAGCCTTTCATGCATCCTGCTTGAGACTGTGACCATTCATGAAAACGGTGCTCTTCGCCATTGCCCGGTCTCGCATATTCGTGAACTTGTCCTTGAAAACGTCTCAGATTGTTTCGGCGTCCCATCTTCATCCCTATATAAGACATCGCCCGAGTGTGATCCGCCATCCTCTCCAAATCCATGGGGCGAGGATGCAGCGGAGATGAAAGACGATACTCTCGGGGACGACAGGGGATCACGAAATGCGGGAAACCGTCTCAAGATTTTGGACCTGAGCGAGGACACGTTACGCAAGCTTTTCGAAACGGGTCTCCCTGACTGCCGGACTAGTTCACAGGAATTGCTCATCGGCCTGCATGCCTGGGCAAGTCATGGCGGGTCTGTGGAAGAGCGGGACGTTTCCCGTTGGGGCTGTGCGAGAGAACTAGCCAACATGATCAAGGTAGAGTCGTTTCATCCCGAGTTCCTGCTAGGTCCTGCCGAGCACAGTGGATTGTTCTCCGAAGAAAAAATGAAGGCCATGATCAGACTCTCACTGCTGCTCACCGTGGCTGAGCTTGAGAAGACAGCGGACATGTCATATTTGCTGGCTGGAGACCTGGCTCGGTGTGTTTCCATTCTCAAACCACTATTAGATGCTTATTGCAAATGGCAGATGATCAGCATTGGAGATGACATATGTCGGGAGCCCATGTTAGCGGTGTTTGAGGACATCATGTGGCCTTCAATTACGCGTGTATTGAATGATAACGAGCTACGGGTCATCTGCACGAAGTACCAACCGCAACTCTGATAGATTATCCCTTGAGACCTCAGGTGTTCCACGTTGGTGACCTGCGAATGATATGTTCAATTCCCTAATTGACCCCTGGCCTGGATAACCAGCAAGTTCCTTTTTCTTCCGGGGGTTTGGCTCATCATTTCTCTAGTAGATGCATCAAGAAGCAAGGCGGGAGCGGCTGTAGTATACATAGACTAAGACTTGTGTAGTTTGAAGTAAACATGGATTGGTTGAAAGCTCATCATCAACGTAAACAGTACAGTCGTATACCCGACATGGTAGAACAGGCCATAAATGCCCGGATCATTCTTCTCTCGAATGAAGGATGTGACAGAATGGGGTAGGAAGATAGGATCAGAGGGTTCATTCAGACTGGGTAGAATTGGTAATCTCAGTAGAATGAAATGCAGAAGTTTTCCACGTCGCTCTTAGACGCTCGCTTCGTGCTGGCATGATGGATGGTCAGTCTTCCTTGCCTCCCTCTCTGCAGTTCAATTTTGCCTCCCTTTATAGCCTACAGCGGTCCTACTCATATGTGCAATAGCGCACTTCACCAATACGTGCTTCGTGGTTGGGCCCCCTATGTGCGATCACAGTCCGCTGAGAACCCGGGCAGCGGGGGTAAACTCCACACAGGATACTATCGCAGGGCACCGACACACTCTATATTCAGGCATGGAGAGAGGTTCCACTGCGACTACCCTGCTACAGTACCCGTACTTCTCGACCTACAATAGCACAGGCGATGCATATCCAAAGTTGTTCCACGCTGGACTTAGGGCCCGTGTGTTGTAGAGATCATTGCTCCAGGGTCGACGCCGCAGCTTATTGGTGTGCGTGTTCCTGATACACGTTTCGACGCTAATGCGCGCCTATGTGTTACAACGTGCATTGTGTACCGAAAGTACGCGTCAAGCGACATGCTCTGTTCCAGTGGCTCACGGAGAATCCTGCTGCATGCTCCAAGCAGGTTTGGCGAGTTACGCTCCATTGCAAAACGCCGGTGACAGGGCGTTTCACGCGGTGTGCTGCTTATATATCGGCAGGGCACATCACCGCATAGGATGACTATAGTAAAGAGGTCCACGCTTTGTACTCAGCCACAAATGCAGCGCACAGTACGATGCTATTCAGTATCGAGCATCCCCGTCATGCGAAGGGTGCTTAGCACGATACGTATAAGAACGTACATGGTATCATGGTATAGAAACATATTTAGGTTACTGAAAGTAGTTGCAGGCTCCGGGATACCCCTTTTGTTGTTCTGCTTGACTGTTTTTAGAAGCATATGGGTGCTGTACCGAACGGTAGTTCTCGTTTCCTTCTATTTTCTCTGTGAGCTTAGCGTAGAGTCTATTGGAGGTTCTAATACGCCGGAATCTCACATTCAAAAGGAACCAGACAGTTGTAGAAAAGTCTAGCTCAGACAGTCATCCATCGTATGCACCGATATCGCTTAAACTTCTCTAGAACTACCTGTCGAAAGAACTTCTATCCCATTCCACGAAGGATGCGAAGGGGAATTGGTGGCATCAAGGCCCTGACGAGGATTTTGTATCTATGAATTGCTCGAAGATTCCCACGGGCCGTGGGAATCTTCGAGCAATTCTCGGACCCAGGGACTGTGGGCCACGGCCCCTCGGTCGGAGCATGCAGCACAGTGCATAAACAGAAAAGAGAACATTCAGGCCCGAATTCGGGTTAGGTGGCGGTGCAGCACAACGCACAAGACGAAGATGAGCGCTCCGTGTACAAAAACATTCCCAGGAAAGTTCTGGAAACTGCCGTACTATTCTTGCCTATGTTTCTCCATCGCTAGCCGCTCATGAAATGGAGATATCAACAGTATGTTGGCGTACAACACCTTGTCCACTACAACCCGAACTTTCCTCCGCGCTCCCTGGCTCATCATGTGCCACCGATGCGATGACCAGTGTACACATAGCGTTGTACTGCAAATTCATCGAACCGCTTCAAAGATATCCCGACAGGTCCGTGCGGTGGGTGGCATGCTTGATGGCAGCCTAAAGCTTCCAACCCGAACACAGAGTTTCGCTTGCCTTGTAGGCACTGCGCTGCAGTGTCCACATTTTCAGCACACACTGTACTGAGCGATCCACCCCAGTCGCCCTGAATTGTTTTCTTTTGGTCTGTTGTACAGTTCTGTGATCTACTACCGCCCGTGTGAAGACTGTTGAGAACTTCGCGCAAGACTTGTGTACTAGGAAATCAGAACTGTGCGTGGAAAGCAGCAGAGTAACACTGAGGGAATGCATGGATCACAGGTCACTGGATTCAGAAATCGTGGATGGTTGCTCAGCGAGGGCATCATGTTGCCTCGCAGGAACTGCCGAACAAACGCGCAGGCAAAAATCCGCCCCCGCTTTCGCATCGAATAAGCCACGGTAAGATACCACCAGCTTGTACTTTTGATAGAGAAAAGGTTCATCACAGTCCGTACACAATCATCATGCACACGGGCAGTGCTATCGTCGAACATATGGATCGCATAGGCAAGCATGCACTCTGATACCGGATCCTATCCTCCACCACGAAAGGAGCTGCGTGGAACTATTCGAGGAGATCTGTTCATTGGTGGATGTATGCAGTTTCTCTCTGAAGGGTAACGTCCCCTTCTTCCCATTCCTTTCCTCAGTAGAACACAGTTGATAGCATGTAGTACTAAAGCCCCTTACCCATGCTACCGGATAAGCTCAAAGTATCCGACTTGAGCTAACGCACTCTTACGCTCTGCTTCAAATCAACCCCGTTGCCCAGAGTTCCGACCTCGCACCTGTTGAGCTTCAATCGTTATTCGTTCGCATACTTCAACCTCCGCCGTGAACGAACGTGGCCAAAGAAGTAGCTGTCGTTTCATTGCCCAATTTTCCTACTTAAAGCAACGACACTACACGGCCGCCCTCCATCTTCTAGAAGAGTACCTGCACAAACCACTCAATCGTTTTCTGTACCTGAACAACCATGTCGAACCAACTCTGTTCATGCTGTCCGAATCCCTCCCGGATTTTCTGTGCGCATTGCAATCAGATGCCATATTGTTCCGAGGAGTGTCAAACATATGACTGGCCTTCTCATGATCAAGTCTGCAAATTGTTCAGCCCGGCAGGGGCGGCCGAAACTCCTGATGAAAGGGCGTCTCCAGAACACGTCCGCTTCTTCTTTCTCCCCGAGAAAGGCGAAAAGCCTCAAATCGTCTACCTCAACACAAACTTCGACACCGTGTCTGCGGAAATACACGAATGGATCGGCCGTTCGGTGGCATCGGTTGCCGCCGATTTCAACCATTTTCTAAACAGAAAACTTCCTCACCAACTGTTAATTTGGTCCCGACAGGTCCCGCACTCTTATGCATCCCCGCCGAACAAGGTTGTGTTTCAAAACTTGGGTGCCGTGGGAGCTACCATTTTCAGGGGACCTATCCTTCTCATGGCCTTCGGAACTGAAGGCGAATATGCGGACGTGCAGCCTGTGGACTACAAAACTTTTCTGGACCATGTACTGTTCCGGTACACCGTGATCATCCCGCCAGGAATGAAGTATTTTGGCAAACAAATTCCGGCCATTCGCGTCAATTGCAATGCAGACATGGTCACCTTCGAACGAGAGCGTTTCGAAAAAGTGTACGTGTGTCCGGCAAATGGCGAAAGAGTGAATATTGCCGAAAAGCTCGACTTTCATCTCTTCAGACGTCTAGAAAGGGCCGAGGACAAGAGCGGAGACCCGAGCAACATTCCTGCTATGCGACTCGACATGACCTTGTTCGAAGAAAGTCGGTTCGGGCTGCCTCGAGCAGACTTTCTGACGCAATTCGGAAACATGGTGGTCTTCAGGGTCGACAGAAAGCCGATATCGCCCTCGCTTTTAGAAGATCTTGCGAACTATACAACCTCCCTGGTTCCGTTGTTTGGAAGTTGTGCGGAAGCGAGTGTCGAAGGAAATTCCAGGAAGCCGAGCAATGCAGATGTGCTTGCTTAGATCACCAATGAGAATTTTGAGAAGTTCTGCTATCAGCAGCACGCGGGAGGAAAGGATGAGGCCGAGAAGGCTACTTGGCGGAGCGGCCATTTTGAAGAATACAAGTATCCGACGGATCTGAGCCATTCTTGACTGTTCTGAACCCATTTAGCTTCAGAAACGTGTTTCTTGCTGGTTACCCTTGTCGCTTTTCAAACTTCTCCATGCCTGATACGAGTAATGTACTATACGGAGTTTCCTTCTAATGTTATCACTAGAACCTTTGTTGAAACCATACTTCAATGCTCGTAAAATAGTCTGGGCATGAACTAAGTAAAACACAAGGAGCCTGAATGGATACTCGCGTGATAGAAACTTCTATTGAGCGAGCGCTGAGCAAAGTGGGCGGCGAAGTGATCGGCCCAAATTAGGGTCCGCCACAGCCCCCTCGACACATTGGCGGCGCTGATCCCTCTTAAGCTGACAACGACACCTGATTAGGCGTTCGGGTTGTTCTGCCAGAAAACCCACTTCCATTATTCCAAATTTCTGCACACCAATCAGCGGATTTACAATTTTAAATACTGGGCGCTGATTGGTCCCCTGAAAATATTTAGTTTTGGAAATGGGAACTTTTTGGCTCCCCGCGTAGAAGAACAATCCTTGCTGTATGTACAGAATAGAGGATAAACTGGAATCCCGTTTGAAATCGGTGTCCCTCTCTTCTGTTACTAGTGGTTGTAACCGGAAGTTCTGGTTACAACCACTAGCTAGGAGGTCTGGAACCGCGTTCTGGTCCAGAACGCGGTTCCAGACCTCCCAAGCACAGAGGGCCGATCAGGAGTTTTAAAAATTAAAATATAGGGTGCTGATTGGCTACCTGTCGTACTTAGAAGGTGATGTTTCTGGTTTCACCATGTGTTTTTATTAAAGGATTAAAGGGTAAACTTGGGCGCATGTGCTGGAGATGAGCATTGAAAAACAGTCCTGGCTCCTCCTAGCGACCGTTCAGAACCCGGCATTTTTATAGATGGCCAACTTGTGAGTCAAGTGCTCATCCACAGACGTCCCGGTCGCTGCGATCAGAGCGCCACGAAACAAGCATTGGAGAGCGGGCGCCACCAGCAGCCGCCTCCCAAGACCCATTTGAAGTCCCACACGAGTCTCCTAGAGCCCCACGTGGCACCATCGCGGCCCACCTTCCTGCTCATATCACTTCCGACATCGCTCTCGTGTGTCGCTGCCGCACTATGTGACGAACGGTGTAGATAGAGTAGTACTCACACCCCTCCGCCATCCGATGCATGACTGCTTTCCGTCCAACTCAACCCACGTCACACCGCCTTCTGCTTGGCCGCTGCCAGCACACTTCCGCACTCATCATGCCTGTTCCTCCCGCTTCCATGTACCACCCGTCCGTGTACAAGTATATCTCCACCCGCGCCTATCGTTTCTTCCCTTCAAGTCACCAACGACCCCACCTTTGTACCTCACTTCAGTTGCTCCGTCTCATCTTCTCGTCTACCTGCCCACCATGGTTTTCGACGTGTACCGCCAAATCACCTACTTCTACGATCCAGAAGTCACAATCGCCAAGTATGACGACACACACGACATGCAGCCCAAGCGAATCGCTATGGCCCACGACCTCATCGACGGTTATGGTATGCTGTCCCGCATGCGCG
Source organism: Pterothamnion heteromorphum (assembly GCA_032358295.1). NCBI lineage: Eukaryota > Rhodophyta > Florideophyceae > Ceramiales > Ceramiaceae > Pterothamnion > Pterothamnion heteromorphum. The sequence goes on along the minus strand of JAULBV010238703.1, from coordinate 5,188 downwards.
TCAGGCGCCCGGAACCAGCAACTGCTCTCAGCATGCAACGCTATCACAATGCAGATTACCTTCGCTATCTGCGCGCCGTCAGTCCGGCCCTGCTCGGTCGTTCGGGCGCATACCGTCCCGCGCTGGCCGTCACTGCTTCCCCCACCTGTGCCCTACACCACGCTCGCGCCGGCCCTTCTTCCCGCACTCGCCCTTCCACACGCCAGCGAGAATTGCGTCTTGTCGACACCTTCTCGCACGCTGCGCTCAGTGCAAGACTGGGCCACTCCGAAGCGGAGCGCAAACCCAGAGGGTTCGAAAAAGAGCGATACAATATGCCCAACCACGACAATCCCGCGTTTGAGGGCCTTTGGGAGTTGTCCGCCTCCGCGGCTGGCGCTAGCATCGCTGGTGCGTCGGCCCTGCATGGCAGTTAAAACGGCATTGCTATCAACTGGGCCGGCGGGCTGCACCACGCGCGAACGTCGTACGCGTCCGGCTTCTGCTACGTCAATGACATCATCCTCGCCATTCTCGAGCTGCTGCGCAAGTTCTCCCGTGTGCTCTACGTCGACATTGACGTACATCACGGCGACGCCGTCGAGGACGCCTTTTACACCACGGACCGCGTCATGACTGTGTCACTGCACAAGTACGACGGCAAATTCTACCCGCAAACAGGCAAACTCAGTGATATCGGCACGGATGCCGGCCGTCGCTACGCTGTCAATGTTCCTCTCGAAGACAATATCAACGACAACATGTATCGCGAAATAGCCAAACCCATCTTGTCCGCCGTCATGCAAAAGTTCCGCCCGGATGCCGTCGTGCTGCAGTGCGGAGCCGACTCGCTTAACGGAGATGCGCTCTGCACTTTCAACCTTTCCTTGAAGGGGCATGGAGAGATCGTCGACTTCTTCAAGCGTAAAAATGTTCCGCTCCTCCTGCTAGGTGGCGGTGGGTACACGCCGAAGAACGTCGCCCGCTGCTGGACGTACGAGACGAGTCTGGTGCTGGACCGAAAGCTTTCGAACAACCTGCCAGACACAGTTTGGCGCAATGACTTTGAATGTGACTACAAGCTGCACATCGAAACGAATAGGAAGAAGAACCGAAATGCCACTGCGGACATACAGAAGAAGATGGAGATTATTCTTGAGAACATCCGTGGCCTTCCGGCAGCTCCATCCGTGCAGTTCATGGATGTCCCACGAGATGGAAATTCTGGCAGGGGACGTGGTGTGGACGAGCGCTCATCATCCGCCATCGCAAAAGATGAAGATGAGATCATGCCAGACGTGCGCTTCACTTCGAGTAGAGACCAACGTACAATGGATGTTGGAGGTGGTTCGAAAGAAAAGGAACCTGAGTCTCTCCTATGCCCCCGCGATTCGAAGCACTCCAAGCACTAGAAGTTGTCTTCTTCCGGTTCAAGCTCAGCCGGAAACCATGGAAAATTGCCTGTTAGTCCGAGGAACAAGAGACCGGGGTTCTCCGTTCCACGTCCCCCAACTCCAGCTGCTTTGAAGAAGAAGAAGAGATCAGAAGAACCAAGGAATTAGAAGAAGAAGACATCAGAGGACCCATTGACTGACTCCCCGGATGAAATCCAACCAGCTTCACCTAGAGTGGCGACGCAAAATTCGGGTCTAAATACTTCCAAAGTTCGGACACAAGGGCGCAGTGTCTATTTTTTAACCCCAGCTTATATGTACCGAGAAGAGCGGCAAGAGTTTACTCCAACTGGCGAACAACATCAGAAAGCTAGAAGTATGTCACCGCAGGTGCGCTTTGAATATTCACTTCTCCCTTCTGTGAGGCAAGAAGCAGTTGCAACCCCCGTTAGTGCGAACAATGGTGCGCAAGAGACTCGGGAAATGCGGCCGACGCCGATACAACACCAGCGAAGACAACTTCCGACGCAATTGCAGGGTTCCGTAGGTGAACCCAGTGGTACAAAGCAAGCTCCGACGGCTTCGATGGATGTGAACAAGAGCAGTAGAATCGAAGTAAGGCAGAGCCGGAAAAGAAGGATAAGTTCAAGAGACCAAGCAAATGACAGTGGGACTGAACATATGTTGGATGACACGCTAGCCCAAGATGGTGCGGCATCTTCAAGGAGGAACATGCCCGTTTCAGCATCCATAGACGCAATCACGCGCAGAAAAAGGACCACCGGTGCAGCCTCGGCTGGAAGTGACCAGGAGAGCGCTCCGAAACGTGCCAGAATACGGGACAATACCAAGGATTCCAGATCCCAAAGGGAACCAACGAGAGGTGTAACGGCAGTAGGCGCACAAGTCAGATATCCCGTTCAACCGGGACCTGCGGAGTCAAGATCCAAAAGGGAACCAACGAGAGGTGTATCGGCAGTAGGCGCACAAGTCAGATATCCCGTTCAACCGGGACCTGCGGAGTCAAGATCCAAAAGGGGACCAACGCGAGGTGTAACGGCAGTAGGCGCACAAGTCAGATATCCCGTCCAACCGGGTCCTGAGGAGTCAAGATCCAAAAGGGGACCAGCACGAGGTGTAACGGCAGTAGGCGCACATGTGAGATATCCCGTCCAACCGGGTCCTAAGGAGTCCAGATCCAAAAGGCCACCGCGAGGTGTAACGGCAGTAGGCGCACAAGTCAGGAATCCCGTCCAATTGAGTCCTGCTTCTATGCCGATCGAACAGCATCGTGAAGAAGCTCTGAGAAGGGGAAGAGAAACTGCACCAAAGCAGCAAGATTCAACAGGGCCGCTTGCATCCACCGAGTCGGGTAGTCCTTCCGAACCACTGCCCAACTATCACGAACGTGACACGAAGCGCGAAGATTTGAAAGGGGATGAAAAGAATCCTGGAGCGCAAGGGGCACCTGAAACCGCTCCCGGGAACATAGGAGAGCAGGCAGAGGCTGTTCCACCAGGCGAAGGAGACAAAGAAGAGGTCAATTATCACCAACCACACAACATGCCCCGAATTTTACTAGGGGGTGAATCGAGCAGTGAAACACGCAGGGAACCTGGAACCGCTCCTAAGACCAGAGAAGAGCTGGCAGATGCAATTCTGTCCGGCAAAGGAGACCTCGAAGAGCTGATTGCGGCCGCCCGACGGGTGCCTTCACGTCCCCTTCCGGTTTCCGGGAACGAGAACAATGCAGCGGAAAGTGGGACTCAAGAACCGATCTTACCGAAGTCGGTAAAGAAGAGCGGTGCGGGCCCAGCACCAGGGAACAGTGAACCTATTGCAGGTTCTGTTCAAGTCGGTGCTGGTTCAAGTGCAGCACATGGTGGGTCGTCTTCAAGGCGTTCGCTTATTGCGACGGGCGCGGCCGGTGGAAGTGCAGCGCCGGGCGGATCAAGTACCGCAGATAGGCACGGCGCGGCTGGCGCGGCGACTGCGGCCGGTGGAAGTGCAGCTCCGGGCGCTTCAGGTGCAGCAGGTTCGCAGGTCCCGGCGGGCGGTTCCGAGGCAAGTTTCAAGTCGCAGGTTGTGTCGATTGGAATGAGCATCGGAAGGGTGATATGGGTGGGGACACTACGGGTGAACGTGGAAGGAACCATTGTGGAGACGCGTGTGGCTGGGTTGTCTATCACCGTGCCGAACAAGCCACCCATCGTGAACTCGGATTCATGGCCGGGGAAGATCTCATGTGTTTTGTCGAAGAAGCTGAAGACTGGACGAATGTGGGATGCACTGCGCGAGATGGGACCGTCCAACGAACCGTCCCAATGGTTCGTGCAATTTGTGCCGGTGGATGAGAACGGCAACAGTAGGCGCGATGAAGCTATGGAACGGCTCGCGGAAAGAGCACTCCGCACCGAAACTTCGTATCGGGTGCTCATTCGTGGTGAGGGTGGAACGAGGGGGACTATGTATGTGTGTGCAATGCACACGGAGAAGCAAGAGGGGAAGGAATTCGTGTTCATTGGAATGTTCAAGCCGGGCTAAGCGGTGCCCGCTCCTATATCATTTGTTAATAAATAAGGGTGATTCTCTTAAGAATTTATGTTGCTGTTTACTTTTAGCGAAGTAACGTGATGGGGGAGACTCGACAGACCAAAATGTTCGGAGATGAAAAGAAGAAAGCTTCAAGGCACAGCAAATTAATTTCTGGATTGCGAGTGACGATGCAGCCGGTACTGCTGCATTGAAACTTCAAAAGGCCCAATTCGGGTTGTTCATGTTGGGTAGTCAGGTTTATTGATGATTCCATGAAGACCCTGCATTCTACAGTCATTGCGAACTTCTACTAAAAAAGGGAACAATAGATAGGGGAACTTCGAATGAATAAATGATGCCTTCATGCTCCACCTGTCTCTGTGCTGATGGAAACCGTGACAGAGCTAAAAGTACCTCTGCGGAAGATTGTCCTACCCTAAACGGTGGCGCCTATGGAACCTCTAATTACTACGGGTTCCTTCAACCGGGTTCTCATGTAGAGTCTGATTGTGTATGGAAATTCTCTTGCGTAGCGGATAAGTGCGATACTACACGTGCATGAAGCTATTGAATGCCATCTCTAGGTAACTTCACATTGGCATACCTTTCGTAGTTCTCTACAATAATTCCTGATATCAAGGGTCAAGACCCTTCGAAAACATCGTACCATGCATCCCTAAGAGGATCAGTGGGCTATCTGTACTGTTGTTAATTGTATTGATTGCTAATTGTGACACAGTTACGCCGGTATGACGTCAGGCGCATGTGCGCTGTGCGGGCACTGCGACGGAAACAACAGCGAGGCGAGGAACAACCGCGGGCGAGCAAAAACTGCGAGACTGCAGGCTGTAGCCAGCGTGAGAGCACTCGCGGTGCTGAAGGCGAGATCGGGGTAGACGAAGCAAGTGTAGCGTCCCCGCAGGAACGCTTTAGGAACTAAGGAACTCCAGGCGTGTTCTGCACCGTATTCCCGACATTGTTCTACCGGTCAGCAATGACGGTACAGATGGGGTTCGGGTTTACACGGCGGTCGCAGTACAGTATTGTAGTGACTACTGACATGCCGCCTTAGTCGGAATAGGCACATGCAGGACCTTTTCCAATTGTTCAAGCACTGGTAATCTAGAGATCCACGCGTGGTCCGGATTCTAGGTCTACACCTAAGCACCATCCGCCAAGTCGCACATACGAGTAGTCAATGGGTGTAGGTGAGTGCAGTATGTTGTTGGTCTGTGCGTACGCGGACCACGTCGGATTCCTTGGGTAGGCGTTAGACTTTC
>JAULBV010238592.1:0-12549 GCA_032358295.1 Pterothamnion heteromorphum | reverse complement strand
TTTAAAGGAATTAAAGCTTCTGTCAATGACCAGATATGAACCTTCTTGGTTTGAAGATTCATCAGAATATCGTTTAGGGCTGTTTCGCCTTGCGTAAAGTCATCAGACTCAACGGGCAATGAAATACCTGAGATAGTCGCAGCACGCAAAGCATCTCTAATCAAATCGCCTGCAGTCTTTGCGTATACACCTGTGCTCATATCATCTGATCTACTGTTAATGGTGAATCAAGTGGTGGGTCAGCTTGCTCGTTTCTTGTTATGCCAGTAAAAGGCCGCTCCTTGGCCGCTATCAGTAAGTCTTGAGGATGTCTTCTATCCTCCATCAAATCCTTTCTAACCAGCATTCCGTCCCACTGAATAGCACATTCGCTACGCCAGCACACAAAGCCACTTTTATCACAAGTAACTTTGTAGTCATTGTCATTAATTATGCGTTTGGGCATAAATCAACCTTACAGTTGCGCCAGCGCTTAATGAGTTAACATAGATTCGAATAAAGCGAGGATTACTGTTAAACGTAATCCACTTGCTAGCTGTGATACCTGTAGTATTGGTTGAGTCAACCAACCACTGCGCAGTTTCACCCGAGTTTAAATCCGCGTTAGTTGACTGCAAATCGAAGTTGATTGTACCTGTGACGATAATCTCTAAAGCACCAATGCCGCCTTTCCAATCTAAGGCTTTAGGGTCAGTACCGCTCAGAGCGATTAAGGTAGTATCGGTGTATAAATTATTGAAGGCCATGATTAAGCCTCCTTAGTCAATACGCCACGCGAGTCAGTTAAATGCCAAGCTGTTACACCTGTAGCACCATAACCTGAGGCAATCTTAATGAAATCGCCTTTTTTAATTGTTGCAGATGCAAGGATTAAATCTTTGTTCACTACTGCCGAGCCAACCGCAGCAATACCATCAGCCGCAACAGGTGAAATTTGAATCTGGCCACCAGCATCTACGCCGGTGTAAAAGAAAGTGTAAACCAGCCCTACAGCAGTAGCAGGAAGCGTGAATATAGATGTTCCGCTTTTAACTTCGTAAGCCTTGCCAGAGTCTCCAGCTACCAAAGTAGCGTTACCAGCAGTAAGCACTTTACGGTTGCGGTCAATGTTGCAGCCATCAACGCCATTTTTGAAAGATGTTGCGCCCATAATAAATACCTCAATTGTGGAAACGTAAAAGGGGGATTGCTCCCCCGATTAATTAGGTAGGATTGCTACCAAACAAGCCGCGAGGATCGCTATAGCCTGTAGAGAAACGCATATACGCTTTGTAACGGCTGTTGTCAGAAGTGAACGCCTTATCTTCGTCAAACTCCAATGGAGTGCGATCGATATAAGTCATGCCTTCATCAGCATCAGTCATCACGAACCATGCCTTGGTGTTTGAGTCCAAGTAAGGAGACACAATCACACCGTTTGAAATGGTACCCATTAACACGTTCTTGTCGTTGTCAGCAGTGCCTGAACGCAAGTTAGAGTTAAGTACGCGGTCAAATTCAAACTTGTTGTTAGTGTGGCCAATCAACTTAGTCGCACGTAATTTAATCGCAAGACCGCGATCATCTTTAGCTCGCATAATGGTTTTCAGCATGTCTTCTAACGCTGCTTCTGAGAATTCAGCATCTACAGCCAACTTGTTGGCATAGGTTCCACCAGATGGGCCATTGATGTGAGACAGAGAGCAAAGAGCGATACCGTCACCACCAGTCATTGCAGAAGAGGAGCTGAATGCAGTGTTGTAAAGTACGTGGGTACGAACTTCTTTAGTCACATTCATTGCGCGGTTCAATGCGCGAGCGCCTTTCTTGTAATAACCGTATTGGTTGTCGTCTTTTGCTTCACGGGTAACGATAAAGCCTTTACCGTAAGCAACATGCACGAACTTAGGAGCGAATGACTGACGGAATGAATCGAAGGTAATGTCATCGCCTTCGGTCTTAACAGAGGCTAAGCCCATGTTTTCCATCTGAACAGTCAATTCATACGCTTTGTTAGACGTATCCATTTTGAAAAGTTGAGTGTAAATCGGTTCCCATTCTGCAGAAGCAGCATTCCAAACCTTTTTAACACCTTCTTGGAGTAAACGGGCGGCTGAACCGCTAGTAATTACGTTACTCATGATTAAACCCCCGTAGCGCCAGCAATTGAATAGGTAGAGTTCAAACGAACCAATGCACGATTACCAAGCACACCAGCATCATCAGGAAGCAATGCAAGAACTTGGAAATTAAGTGTAGAAGTAGTCGCTTTACCCGTAGCATTAACATTCATGTTTGAAATTGTTAAACCGCCAGATTTGGTGGCAACAGTTGCAAGCAAGTTGACGTTAAGACCTACATCAGCCGCAGCGAGAGGGCCGTTAGATACGTCTGCAATGTACTCGGCGCGTGGATCGTCCATAACATAAGCTAAACCAGCCGTAGAAGTAGCAAGGCCGCCAGCATCGGTAAAGTTTTCGCTTGAGAAGTCAGGAACAAAGCCAGCAATTTGGCCAAGTAAAGGTGAACCAGCAACGCCAATATCAACAGTAGCAACGCCAGTTGTTGAGTCAGAAGTGCCAGTTAGTGTAACGAAGTCGCCAATTGCTAAAATACCAGCGTGGCTAGAAGCAATTGCGTACTGATTTACGCGGCCACAGGTGCAATTTTGACCTGTGCCAGAGAATTTGATCGCCATAACAGCAACCTCCACTAAAAAATGATAAATGAATGTGTGATCTCATCGTTTCAAATTCCAGCGAAGGCTCGCTGCCTGAAAGTGTGAGCTAACTAAAATTACTAAATGGGTCAGGTCTGACCTTAATTTCGTTGCTTACACCGTTCGGCGTATATGTATCCAAACCACTACCAAGCGATTTTGATGCATCTTCACCAATACTAGCATTATATCTAGCCATGCGCAACGCTTCGGACTCATCGTAATAGCTTTTCTCTATCGCCATCAGGTAATAGGTTTTACCGCCGCCACTTGGGCGCTGTACATTAACGCCATTTCTATCAGTAATGAATCCCCAATAGTCGGCAACGTATTTATCAATTGAGCCTTTGCCGTTGTCTAGCTTCCACTCAGCAACCATGCCCTCTGGTATTGATCCGGTCGGAACAGACAGGTTTAGGTCGTCATTCTCCACTGATTGGCGAGGGCGCGAACGATCACCAAAATTGACAGTAAAGTCAGCAGCGCGGTTAAGTGATGCTTCTTTGTTTGATTGGTGCGCCGTTGAGCGTGTACGGGTAGCGCGTGGCTGTGATGCTTCTGTTTCTAATGCCTGTTCATTCATGATTAGTTACCTGCTCTGATTCGTGCTAAGTCTTTGAGGAAGTCTTTCTCGGATGCTCCTGCAGCCTTGTAGAACTCCGTGTACATCTCTTTCTCTTCTCGCGTACAGTCTGACATTTTCAATGTGACCGACTCAGAGCGAGAAACAGCTCCGCGAGGATTGTCAACGATTGATTTAGTAGGCGGCTTACGTGTTGTGATTTCTTGAGGCTTATACTTTGCAAGCTCGGCATCAACAAGCTTTAGCGCAGCCTTGATAGTTTCACCATCTGCAATAGCTCGATCATATACAGAGTTTGCAATAGGCCTTAGTTCATGCTCTGGAGTAAGCCATGTATTTTTGCTGTTCCACTCCGTTACTGCTTGCGGAATTATAAATGCGGTATTCTCAACAACAGGCTCTTTAATAAGAGACTCTTCGGTATCAAGATCGCGTAATTGCTTATCAAATGCCTTTACTGCCGCCTTATCGCCAATCTCAATCGCATCGTCGCGCTTTTGGTCTAGCTCTGAGCGCAGTCGTGTTATCTGCTGCTGCTGTAGAAATGCAACATTGGTTAATCGTCTTGCATCTTCTTCACGCTCAGCGCGTAGCCGTGCGTTTTCTTGCTTGAGCTTGCTGGTTTCATTGATGCGCTGTGTGCGCTCTTTGAATACCTCAGGTGGAACCCATAACTCAGGGTCACGGCCTTGCTTAACCCAATCCTCTTTACTTATGTGGAGCTTTGGTGGTGCCTCTTTCGCTTCTGGCTCCGGAGATTCTTCTGCCTCTTCCTCCTCCTGCTTTAATGCTTCGTTAATCTCTTCGTCTTCTAAATCAAACTCTTGTTCAAGGTCTTCTTGGTCAAACATAGGGGATACCCTCAGTTATTTAAAAATCAGTCTTTAATACTTCAAACTCGCCTTCTGCAACACCGCTTACTTCTACGTCTGGAATTACTTTGAATTCTTTGTACTCTGGTACGTCTGGGTGAAATCCTGCGTAACGGTTGTAAATAACCACATCACCAACCTTTACACCCCATAATTCGTGCGGCTCCATCTTGTAGCGCGGGTCGTTAGTTGGATAAGCAGTTGGATCGCAGCCAGCCACACTTATGAATGCAGTGGGGCCAATGCCGATAACCTTACCCAATCCAATTGCAGCATCCTCTCGCTTAGTATCACCGAGAATAATACCGCCATCACTTACGTTCTTTACTTTCACAGGCTGAATCAATAGCTTGTGACCTGCTGGTCTAATTGTTACTGTCATCGCTTACCTCTTCTGGTTTCCACTCTAAAACTTTCTCTAAAATCTCAATCTTGGCTTTGCGTATTAGCGCATTCATGCCAATTTCTTCGAGCGTCTTACCGAATCCATGATTCTCAATGTGATCATCCAAGCCCTCGCGCATCTCTTTTAGAAACAGGCGAGTGACTTCGTTGTCTTTCCATAGTAGGTAGGCGTCTTTATTCATTGGTAACCCCATCAAATACTTTATCAGCAGCCTTTTCGCCAATTTGCTTTATTAAATCTTCTTTCATTTGCTTCATAGCCTTTAATGCTTCAAGCTCGGCATTTGGCAAGCCTGCTGTCTGTGCAAGCTCAGCAATTGCCTCTAATATGTGTGCTCGTTTTATATCAAACATTATAACATCCCCAATACGGCGTTAAGCCTGTCTTTAAAGGTTATATCATCACCATAGCCAATCTTTTGCATGTACTCAACGGGCAATTCTCCTGCCGGAAGAACAAAATCAAGAACCGGGTTTAAATGTTTTTTCCTGCCCTTGTTGTATCTATTCATTGCGTCAGCTATTGATAGCGCTGTCTCACTTTGCGGTGCTTGGATAGCTTTATCGTCACGATTTAACATCTCTATCTGATTTAAATAATCTTCGCGTTTTCTTTGCGCATCCATTATCTCGCGGGTGCTTGGCTTAGCTTTCATTACTACATCATGCAATGAATCTGCGTAAGAGTTTTGCGGTGCTGCCATTAGCGCAGCTCCGCCACCTATTCCGCCAATGGTTGCAGCACCCGCCAATAAATTAGATGAATCTTTCTTTGCTGGATCAAAAGCGGCATTAATTGATCTAATGTCCTGAGGGTCAAATACTACTCTTTCGTTTGGCGCATCTATTCCAATATAGCCGCGATCTTTAAGCTCTTTCACAATGTCGTCATTTGTTCCACTAAAACTGTCCCTTGGAAGCCCTTGGTCTGCAACACTCCAAACTTTCCCATTCTTTACTTTTAGCGGGTAAATGCTGCCACCATATTGCGTAACTCTTCCAAACCCTGCATATTTTTCAGCCCCATATTCATCTGGTGCAAGATATACGCCTTTGCCGTAAGTCCCATCCTGCGAACTTCTAAGCTCATCAATTGGGTCTGATTTTAGTGTCCCATGATAATAGGTACTTTCAGTGTCGAACCCCATCTCTTTAGCTCTAGCCATTCTCGCAGCCTCAGACATATCAAGGCCTGCTTTCTCTGCCATATCAATCATAGACGAGACAAATTTACCTTTAGCCATAATTAAAGCCCTAGCTCTTGTCTGTATTGCTGAATTTGAGCGGTTATATCGTTGCCGCCATTTGTCACCCCAAATTCTTGATCGTAGTTATCACCAGTCGCCAGTGTTAGCGCCTTATCCATCTCAGCACTAACCGCACCGGTAATGGCAAGCCCATTGTTTACCTTCTCTGTGAGCGCTTTCTCAACGCTTAGCAATGTATCTGCATTGATCTTGCGCACCTCGGCCAGCATCTTATCAATCGCTGCCAATGTCTCTTGCTTGCTTGCTTCAAACTCTGCGTCTTTGCGCTTCTCGCCAGCCAGTAGAATTTCAGTCTGTGCGGTTAATAGCTTCTCTTGCGTCTCGGCCATTTTGTTAGCTTGAGCCTGCTGCTGTTGCATAGCTTGCATTTGCGCCTTATCTTCTGGCGACATCTCAGCTTCGTTCGGGAATATCTTATCGGTGTTTTCAGAGCCGATACGGTTGAAGTAGTTCTTGATAATCTCTACCGCGTTACCGCCTGCTTGAATTACTAAAGGCACTTGTTGAATCTCAGCTTCTGCTAATAGCATGCGCTGCATTTTACTCGAGGTTTCAGGGTTTGAAGTGCAAGTAATTTGGATACCTTCCTCTTCAAAGTCTTCACTAAACACAGCTTCGTCATCGCCTACAATCTCAATGTATTTTTCGCCATTGAAGTAGTCGCGGTCTAGCAGATAAAGAATATTGAATTCTTCTGCCATTGAATCGGCAATCATTGCATTGTGCGCTGTTTGTTTAAGCATTGACTCCTGAATCATTGCGAGCGCGGTAGTCGGTGCGGTGTTAGATTGGATGCCTGCATCAACGTTAGAGCTGAACCCTCTTGCCTGCTGCTCCATCATCTGCAGGAGCATGAATAGCATTTGGCTTGGCTCTTTGTATGGGAATGGCATTACAGATTGTTGTAGCTGCTCTGCGGGTACGTCTGTTTGGATAAACTCTGCAGGGTTGACAGCGAATGTCCCGCCTTTCATCTTGAAGCCTTTAGCAACCCATCCACCGTTCATCGTAGCTAGGTCGCCATTGTTCAATAGTGTGTTGGTGGTCTTGTTCACCCCCATCGACATAGAGCCGATCAGGTGGTAATAGCCAACATCTAAGAATGTACCGTCAAAGCTTGGGATAAGTCCGTACTTAGTCAGCATTGGCTTAGGCTCAATGCGCACCACTTCAAACCCTGTTAAATCCTCTGGATCAGGATATTCAGGCTTAATTGCAAACTCTTCAACATCTTGATCTATTCGTTGACGCTGTAGTTTCTGAGCATCCAATAGTTTCATTGGCTTGCTCTCTTCAAACTTAACTACGATTGATTCTGCTGAGTAACGCGCAACGATACGAACAACTTGAGTACTGGCAACGTGAACAGTAACGATATATGGTTCTTCAATGCCGTCATCGTCTAAGTCTAACCAGCAATAACGCTTATAGAATTTGTCGGGATTGTCTTCGGTAGTTTCTGACTCACTGTCCTCATTGCTTCCAGTGCCAGACTCTTGCTGATTGGCATATACATCGCCTTCCCATATTCCAGCTTTAACACGTAGATCAAATTCAGACTTAGTGAATGCGCATATGTGAGTGAATCCGCGCCCATTGTTTAAATCGGTTGTGCTTTGATTGACAATGAAGTCAGGCCACTTAATGGTTTTTGATACGCAGCGACCAAGAGTGTCATCGTAGTACGTCTCTTTGATAATCGTTCCGACTAATGGCAATGCGTAGAATAGTCGCTTCTGCTCTTTCTTCCACTCTGGCATTTCGTAGTTAATTTGCCAGTTCAACAACTCAGCACAGCGATCAGCCTTATCGTATTTGTTACGCATTGCGAGGCGCTTTTCTTTTACGGTCTTTTCGTTAGCTTGTATCTGCGACTGCATTTGCTGCACTGCTGCATCTAGCTCAGCAGTATCTATGCCACCCTCTTTCATTTGCTGAATCTGTGCAGCTATAGGCTCCAACTCTGATTTTAGCTGATTGGTCTGTGAGGCCTTACGGTCGATCACATTCTTAACCGTCTTAGCGCCAATCACATCAGCGCCAACTAGGTTAAGCTCTCGCATCACTTCTACGGCTGCGCGATTACCAAACGTGTTAGCTGCTTCGGTGAGAATTGTAGACTTGAAGTTAGCAGCTCCATCCCACGGTTGAGACTTGGCTTTAAACTCAGGCTTGCACAGCTTTACGCCTTCTGTGACGCAATCCTCCCAATCCAGCATTGTAGATTTGTCTTGGTCGGTGTGCTCAATCACCATTCTGGCAATCTTGCCTAGCTTATCTTTATCTAGCTTTGTGGCTATGTTGGTTTCGCCTACATATGAAACTATTGATTGTATTGTCATGCCCAATTACCTGTAGATTGTCTGGGTGTGTAGTCCTGATATTCAGGCTCATATATGTCTACTTGCTTTTGCAACATCATAACAGCATCGGCCATGTTAGGCGATTGTATGCCTAGCGCTTTCATTTCGGGCTTGCTCATGATTTGAATCTTACCGGCTCTGTTATTTAGCTTTCTTGGGATTCGGCATAACTCAGCTCTTAGCCCTGCCAGTTCACTGATACCACTACTAAAGCTGATTAGCTCATCATTCGGTATGTTGTGACCTTTCTCTACAGCTAGATAGGTTTTAAACATCCTATCTTTGAGTATCCAATAGCATTGAGCGCGTAGGTTTGCGAACATCTCAGCATTGTTTCGCTCTTTTTCTATATCGCCAGCAAAGTCATTGCTGATGTCTTCGTAAGTGTCGAACGGGTTATCTTTCTCGCCTCCGCCGTGGAATGGAACCAGCTTAATTCGCTTGCCATTAACTCCATCTGTAATCTGTCTACGCAACGATAAGCCTACACCGTCACTATCCCATAGGAAAACGTCCGGCTTGATTCTATTGACGTGCCCAAGCGCCCAGTCAGTAGCTTCGTTAATGTCGCCAGCATTGGTACTTGTCACACCCAGAACAACGCACCCATGCTGATATGCCATTGCTTTAGCATCGCCACTATCGGCAGGGTCGAACGCGATCTTCTCTTGCCCGAGCGGTTGAAACTTGAGCTTAATGTGTGCATCAACGCAAGCATCAAACCATTCGGCCTCTATAATTGAGTTATCAATGTCGTCCAAGAATGCCCCTAGCCATATGTGGTCGTACTTAGCGCGCGATTTGTTTGCGTAGTCGAAAGCTCTTTCTTGCTCTAGCCCTGAATCAGCGAACCACGGATTGTCTGTGTAGTTCATCTTGATTATGAGGTGTAAGTCATCCTCATAGAATCCGTGCTTATCTAGCTCTGATTGAAACGGTACTATAAAACGCTTACTGAATGGATCGTTGCTTGAATTGGGGTTGGCGACAAAGAACATCTGTACATCATCAATAGCTGACTTCTTTTCTTCTTGCTGCTGATTAGGCAATCCAGCCTTAGCTTTATTCCGCGCAGTTGGGGTGAGGTTAGTCAGTGACGAATCGCTAAGCTTTGCAGACTCCTCACTAAAGAACCTTCTAAACCCCGCCGCCGACTTAATGCTTTCGGGGTTTCTCGATAGCCCCAGGTATTTCAGCTCGCCGCCGTTCTTATGGCGAATGGTAGTATCTAATACCTCAAACCCTTGCAGCCCTAGCCTTTCGATCTCGCCTTTGTTTAGCGCGTGCACTGATTCGCTTATTGAGCTTTGGTATTCCCGTAAGCAGTAGACCTTATCACCGTAGTCCATAACGCCTGCCAGGCATATATCGACAACACCCACAGACTTCATTGATCCACGGCCACCAATCACAATGACGAAGCGCTTCTTGCTTGTGACTGCCCGCTCTAGCTTCTCTGCGGTGTAAATATCGGCAGGCTTATCTACCTCTATCCATTCACCCTCTATGCACTCGACACATCTAAGCAATTCACCGTTAGGGTGGACTATCCCAAATACAGTAGAGTGGTAGCTGCCACCAGCATTAGCCATCTTTTGCTCGACAGCCTCAATTGCAGCGAGACTAAGGCGCTTTCGCATTTGCGGCATCTTCTAGCGCTTTAAGCCTAATCACCCAATCAGTTTGATCTTCGATAAGAATCATCTTACCAAGCGCTTCAATAAGCATAGAAGCAATGTCAGGCGGTATCTCTCCCTTTGATGCCGCGCTCATTATTGCGTCAGCCTTTTCTAGTGGTGTCCAGTCTTTAGCGTATTCAAACGCGATAGGCTCTTGGGTTTGTTTGTATACTGGGTAGTAGCGCTTTAGCAGCTCTTGAAGGTGTACACCGCCTTCGTCAACTGCCTTTTCAACTAGCATGTCAACAAACTGCTGCTCAGTCATTGATTTTTTCTTAAGCGCTTCTACCGCCATTGTTCTAAACAATTGGCCGCGCCTTTTCTCTGGCTGGTTCTCAGATGTAAACCCGCCTTTACCAGTCTTATTTGCCATTAATCAACCGTAATTTAACCGTATATCACTTAGTTTAGCATATTTAAGGCAATAAAAAAGCCCGCTATTACACGGGCAACAGGGGAAGTACAACGCTGATTTAATTTAGTTTATACCTGTGTCTATCAAAAATCTCTAATTCATCTCGATTTTTTTCTGTGCTTTCTTGTTCTTCATCTATGGCTGCTACTTGCTTTTCGTCTGTCGCAAACTCTAGCTTACAATCTATACATTTTCGCTTCTTTTCACCATCTAGCGTTGACAGGTAATAGCTTCCGCAATGTGGGCACTTTGGCCTTAGTTGTGCGCTCATGATTTAAGTGCCCTTATCTTTGCTGAGTATTCAGCATGTATTGCCGCGTAATCTCTAGCCGTGTATTTTTTAGGTTTTAGCTCAACATCAAGAGCCAATAATCTATCTGGGCCAATTTTAAGCTCTAGCGCCCACGTATAAACCGCAAGATTACCGCTTAGGAAGTTGTTACACCTAGAGCACTGTTTGTGGCAGTTATCCTCGTTAAAACGCAAATCAGGACGTGCGCCAACTGTTTTATAGTGTCCTGCGTGCCATTGTCCATGCCAGTCAGCAGGGTTTGCGCAGCTAATGCAAGGTAGATCCACATCACGTAATCGAATGAACTCGTTAAACGCTTTCTGAGCCTTTGCACGCTGGAATGACTTGTCGTTAGCCAAGAAGTCGCGCTTTTGCTTAATTTCATCTTTTGACTTCTGAACCTTAACTATCGACTTGCCGTAATCCAAGGCGCAAGCCATTCCGCACACCTTAACAAGCGAGTTACCGGGTGTGAATAACTGCTTGCAGCTTGCGCACTTACGCTGCTTTAGTGGCTTCATACGCCTACAACCTGTGCCAAAAACTCACAATGTGAATATGTACCCTTATTTTTGTGGCCGATAGGGTAAGCATCATTCCCCGCAATAGCCTCTTTAAGCGCCAATTCCATAGCGTCATTGAGAATCTCAGACTTATTGCCGCGCAGTGTACACGTATATGTAAAATCGTAATCACAGTAACAGTCTCCTTTCGGTGCGCCAATAAAGATAACGCGCATTGTTATGGCCCATGTGAATTCGGTGCTTACAATCCACTGGCTGCACTGATTCCACATATCTTTGCATATTAGCTTTTGGGTTGGATTGGCGTGGTCGATCTCCCCTCCATCAATTGTACCGTTTTCACTAAACGGATCGGAATCAGACCAAGATATACAAAAATTTTTCATGCCTGCACGCGCTCTCTTCATGTACTGCGCTTTTTTTACATTGTTGTTGCTGCGCTTTTTTGCTGTTTGCACTTTTGCTTTCATCATAGCTTCCCACTCATTCCCGCTTTAGAGGCTAAAACCTCAATGCGCAAGTTAGCCATTATTAATTCGTAATTATCACCGCACATATAGCAAGCACATTTTAGCGAACACACAGATGCAGCTTTCATTTTTATTGGGTTAACCTTGCAGACAAAACAGAGTTCTTTGGTCATTTACTCATTTCTCCGTTAAGCTTCATGTATTCACCCTCTTTTGGAATGGTTAGGCTTAAGCCGCGCTCAGCAGTCCACTGTATGTGCAAATTCATCATGTGCAGCATTTGAGCCTTGTCATCAGTAGCAGTCTTATAACGCTCGCCATCCTCATTAACGCCTAAGTATTGACGCACAAATAATTCATGCGCATCATTAGCATCAAATGGTCGGCTCTTGTAAGCAACACCCTGCGCATTAACCAAGAGAGGCATTGTAGCGCCTCTCTCAGCCATCCATTTAGCGGTTTCACTCATCCACATGCGCCACGTTTTTTTCATCGGCCAAGAATTTTTTTCACCGGTAGTCCATGTGAAAGTTACGTGTTTATGCTTCACATATAATTCATGAGCAAATATTCCGAACCCTTTGTCTTTCGCATCACTGTTAACAACAAACGATTCAGCCATTACAGCTTACTCTTTAGTGTTGGACATGTTTTTAAGTGTACGCTTGGAACAGGTGCCCCGCACTGCTTACACCACTTTTCACTGTTAAATTCTGGCAGTATCTCGCCACCTATGTGTATATCTCCAACGCGGCCAAATTTAATAGGCGATTTTTTCTCTAATTCAGCAATGCGATTCTTTAGCTCTGTATATCGCTTTAAAGTATCAAGAATTACGTCTTTTAGATTGTCGTCGATATCTAAATCAGCTACTTCAAGCTCGATATGCTGGATTGTGTAGTGGTTTGGGTCTATCACTTTGCTTCCCCTTCTATCTGTTTGATAAGCGCTTTTACTTGCGCTTTTGTTTCATCGTGAGT
>JAULBV010238481.1:0-12553 GCA_032358295.1 Pterothamnion heteromorphum | reverse complement strand
GTTACGTGCACGGCAATATCCAGATAGTCCATAAAATCGTAAATCGATGCAAGGCGTGGTATCCAGAAAACGAGTTTCTCGCCATGTGCAACATGATTGCTCGTCATCGCCCAATGAGCAGCGAGGATTGTGATGCAAATTTCAATCGAGTCATTTGCAACAAGCCTGCATCGAGGGATATTGACGCACCGATTCCGGGCGACCGGTCTAAACCCGCTTGCCCAGGGCAGCCCTGATGGCGACGTTTGCACTCTTCGCGGAACTGGTCCTCATCCTCAAACTGACCGCCGCGGCAATCGTCCTGTGGCACGAGAACGGCAAACTCAAACAGGAGATTACCGGTCTCCGCGTGGAAATCAGAACCCTCAACGAATCCGTCCTCCTCGAGCGCAGGCTCAATGGCGGCGGCTACAACCGGGAAGGAATCGCATGAGCGAGTTTATCGAAGTCAACTCCCCGCACGAACTGTTCACGCCAATCGAGTTCGAGCCTGGGGTAAAGTGCGTAATCCCTTTCGTCAACCCCTCTACTCCTGAGGGCGACTTCGTCTTCGTCCCTCGCAACCCCGACCTGATTGTGGCCGGGGCTCAGGAGGAGGTTCAGGTCGAGCGGTGGGCCAGGGTGGACCGTCAGGCCGTTCGATTACTGGAGGCGGTGCGGGGGCAGCGGTCGCCGGCTGAGGACGCCGACTTCATCTCCGCAATGCAAGTCGGGGCCGGCCTGGTGCGGGTTTGCCGGGTCGGGGCGTACCGCGTCTACGTCCGTGACGGCAATTGCGTCATGCCCTACTGCGGCGGCTCGATTGCCGCCATCGCCTCCGACGGCGGCTACTCGCTGGACTGGGAGTTCGGGCTCGCGATTCTGAATCGGCACTCGCTGGCGTTCGAGTTAATCGAAGAGGGGAGCTCGCCGGAATGAGCCAGAGGGAAGTCGTCGTCCGCCCGGTCGAGAATTTGTACCAACTGTTCCAGCACCAGTACATGCCGCCCAACAAGGACTGGTGTGTGGAACTCCTGCGGGAGCGGCCGGACTACTACCCGGACCATTACGTGGAAGACGCCTGGGTGGGATACGTCCTTCGACCTTCTCTTTCCCATTTGGTCGTGCCGAAAATCCCCATCGAACTGGAGGTCGCCGCCCAGTCGCAGGAGGAGTGCGAGCCGGCCCTGGTCGCGCACCTAAACGAGATGACGGGGCAGTTCGTGAGTCACATGTATGCAACGACTCACTCCTGCTTCAATGCGAACGACTCAGAGGACATGGAGAAATTGTCTGGCGGGCAGGCCGTGTTGAGGGCGGAGTGGGAGATGTACAACATCCTGGCCCGCGAGGGTGCCTGCGTTATGATTAGCTCAGAAACGCCCGCCATCACCAGCAACGGCGACGGCAAACTCATTGTGACCTGGCATGTCGGGTTCGCGATTCTGGATTCGTCGGGGTTCGCCTGCCAGTTCGATTCCAGGAGGTCTTCGGAATGAAAGTCGTTCGGCCCGGCCAACTGCCCGGCCAGACCTTGGAAGGGGAATGCATTCACTGTCGGTGCCAAATCGAGTGCGCCCCGGAGGAGACGCGAGTCTCGGAAGAGCACTCGACTTCCGATAGGTACATCAAGTGTCCGACCCAGGGGTGCGACCAGCTCATCTGGGTCAAGCCCAAGCGGCACCACCGGCTCCCGCACGAGCCTTGCGGTTTGGGACGTGACCTTTAAGAGGTAAGTATGAACGAAATCGAGAATACTTCCAGGACAAACTCTTTTTTCGTGCCCGAATCGGCAATCAAGGACGAGGACGGCCAGCCCGTGGAGCTCGCGGCCCACATGAATCCGCCCATCCGCGCCAACCGCCTGGGCATCAGCCGGAACTCCGTTTGCCCGTGCGGGTCGGGCCGCAAGTTCAAGAAGTGTTGCCTCCCGCGGAAGGAGTAGAGATGTTCCAGCAAATGCACCCGCGAATGCTTTACGCAATCAACCGGTTCCAGGACGCCTCCAAGCAGGGGGTCGTTCGTCCGCGGACCGCGACCCGCGCCTGGCAGTTGTTGCGCGCGGTCGAGGTCTGGGCTCCTGACTCGCTCCACTGGATGGACGTGCGCAGCCTGGAGATTACCGGGGCGATGGGGAATGTCGTTCTTACTTTCGACCACCAGAGCGGCTACCTGCAGGTCGAGATTCCCCCGTCCGGGCCGGCCCTCTGGTACGGCAGTCTCCACTCCTTCGATACGTCATGGACGGCCGAATTCGAGGTGCCGACCCTGCCGGATGTCGCCAAGACCTATCTGCGCAAGATGACGGCGGAGGTGCCCGGTGAGTGAGACCTGGGGCGAGTACATTGAGCGGATTTCGGACGGGCCGGAGCGGTGCGTGAACGAGTGGACCGCCCGGCAGGCCGTTCTCCTGGAAAAGACCTTTCGGAATACCCTCCAGGCGGACTTCCTCGAACCAGTGTCCTACGTCATGGAAGGGGATGAAATCCTCTTCTGTTCATGGGATACCGCGCAGGACCACGTCGAGGTCGAATTCCACCCAGAGTCGCAGAATGGGGCGGTCCATCTGTCGTGGTTCGGCAGGTCGTGGGAAAACGGCGAGCACTGGGGTGAAGACTGCCCGACTGGGGAGATGATTCCGGAAAAGGCCGGCGAGATGTTTCGGCGAATTCTAGCGGCCAATCTCGGCCGTTAGTATCAGTAGATAGTCGGTCAGTGTTGGGAATCTAACCCGTTCGGACAAAGTGCCGAGGCCGGCCTCCATTGATGCCAGCGAGTAGCCGGGTCAGCCGGCGGCAGACACTGCTGTCAACTCCGGGCTAGCCCGGAGTTGACTGGGGGTGCAACTCCCTCCTCGTTGGCCTGTTCTTGGGAGACTCTGGCCTGGTGCAAATCCAGGAGTCTCCATCGGGGTAATGATGTGGTCCAATTCCTGAGTCAGATGTGGGATACGGCGAACATGCAGGGATACGCGGGTCGGGGCTGGTATTTCTGGGATGAGGCCGAGTGCGACTGCTACGGCCCGTACGACAATCGAGAAGAGGCCCAAAAGAAGTCTTCCTTGTACTACTGCGAGTTAAACGGATGAAGCTGATTATCGATGCCTACAACCCCGGGCGGACGTTCGACCTCGACGAATTTTTGCGGGAGTTGCGGCGGGTTCTGCTCGAAGCACGGGAGGGGCTGGAACCCGCCTTACAGGAATGACTCAGGCCGAAGCCGCCCGGGAGTACGAGCGACTCCTTCGCCTCATCCATGTCTTGTCCGACGACAAGCTGGACGGCCCCGAACACGAGGCGTTGTGCGACGAGATGGACTGGCCGTGGTATCGGATGAGCAAGGCCGACCAGGGCAGGATGCGTCAACTTTCGGCCGACCTGAACCGGGAGCGATACGGTGCGATTGGGGGACCGGATGGACAATAGTGCGTTAGCTCAGGTCGCCGGCCCTGTTCTACTCGAACTGATGCGGAGGAAGTTCGCGCGGGACGGGATTGAGTTTTCTTCCCCCGCCGCCCTGGACGACCGGGGTATTGCCGATTACGCCTGTTGGCTCAAGGGCGACCTGACGATTGTGTTGTTCGTCGAGTACCGCGGACTTACCTACGATGTCAGCCTGGATTTGGCGGTGCCGCCAGCATTTCGATTGGATAAGGTTGACCTGCTTCGAGAACTGGAGCGATTCTGCTAGTGACTTAGCGACTTGGCCGGGTGGCGGAATGGTAGACGCACCCCGATTCAAAGGGGAAGCTGGCGGGAGGCCGTCCGGACGGTTCCGCCTGGCGTATGGGTTCGAGTCCCGTCCCGGCTACTGGAGATTGACGTGAATTTGAACGAACTCCTCTCTCAATTCGTCACGCATTCGGTTCCGTACCTAGACCGCGACATGAGGGCAACTTTTGAGCGTGCCGGACTTGCGTTCCCCGGGTGGGCGGCTGGCATATTCAAGTGCTATTTTCGCGTCGCAGAACACAGCGGGCCGCGACTCTGGGCCAGGGCGACCCTGGTAGTCAGCGGTGAGCGGTGGAGTGTCCTAGCCGACCTGCTCGTGCCAATCAAGGGGCGGATTACCCGCAAATACCTGGACCAGTGCGAGCGCGAAATCAAGGCGAGGTGTGAGTTGTTGGCATGAAAAATGAGATTTTCTTTTGGGCCAACATGCTTTTACAGGCCTGCCTCATACTCGTTAGTATTTGCGTCATCCGGGCCGACCTCCCCGACCCGCGCATGGCCTACTTCGCCGAACTCGTTCTGCTATTCCAGACCTGGTTTGGGCTGGATGAACTCATTCGGTGGCGGGTACGGCGGCAGGGCTGGAGAGTTTTAAATGGACGATAGGATGGCTCTCTGGGTTGCCCGCAGCCTACTCGCCCTGTTCATCCTGCTATTCCTCTACCTCGCCTGGTGCGACCTCATGCAATCCGGCTATGTGGCGTTTGTGCGCGACCTGGTGGTGCTAGCCCTAATCGTGGGGCCGGCATTTGTCCCAGGGAGAAAAGTCTGATGGCGATTCGCATTTTCAAGCTCGGCAGCCTCGAACGCCGTATCATCCCATCGCCCGACATTCTCCAGAAGTTGAAGGACTTACTGGATTCGTGGGACGGCGAGTCCGACCTGAACCTCATCTAGGGGCCGGACATCGAGGTCATTACCGTTGAGGTTGACGGTCCGCTCAACGCGAAGGTTGTGTCCGTCGAACCGGTCTGGCAGGGGGCCGCTCCCTCCCCAGGAGGAAAACTGATGGTTATTCGCCTGTTCAAGGTCGGCGAGCGGTCCTTCGACAACATCAGTGACCCCATTGGCGAACTCCAGGCCGTATTGGACAAGTGGGATGGCGTCTCGGACCTTAACCTCGCCTGGTCCGACGACATCAAGGTTGAAATCATTCAGGACCCGGCCCCGTCCGCCTACGAGAAACTGATTCAGTTAACCAAGACCGACCTATCAACGCCCTTCCGATTGCGCGAGACGTTCGCGGTGGACGGGCGGAAGGTGGCTGACTGACCCAGAAAAGGATTTGTCCATGACTTACTCAATGGATTTCTTGTCCGAGTTATTCGGGGTCATCGACCAGTACCAGCTGCACGCCGACCTCTTCACCCGGGCCGGACCCAAATGGGGGTCGGCGGAGCCGTACAACACACCCGCCTCATTCTTCCTGAAGCCGGGCGACGTCCTGGCCTGGGGCGGGGCGGACGTGGAGGAGGTGACTCCGGAGACCCTGCCCGTACTTCGCGCCGCCTGCGAAGACCTGGAGGCTATCGGCAGCGGCAATGCATTCGTTTACGGGTCGATGTTGTTCGTCTGCCGCGTCAATAATAGTCGTCCTCAGCACGCGGTTTATCCCGCCGATGACCCAGCCATCTGGTCCCTGCTGGACGCCTGCGGCCCGGAGCGTGAGGTCGGCCTGGGCAATCCGTATTCGCACCCGAGCCAGGGCGGACCGGAGTGGGAGCGGAAGAAGAAGTTCCTTCCGTCCGCCGAACGGAAGGCTGACTAATAACGATTCGCACCCGAGCCTCTTTCCCCCTAATCCATCTTAGTGATGGACAATACTTTGCACCGACTGACTCTGGTGGCCATGTACGTCGAATACAACACGAACAACAGCGGCGGCCGCTGGTGGCTGACCGACGAACACTGGCTGGCCCTGGAGCGGGCCGGTTGGCGCAACGGCGAACTTGCGCGCGGCGCGGTCCGGGAGGGGTTGACCCTGGAGGAAGCGATTGCCGAGTTCGAGTCGGTGACCGGCCTGAACGCATCCGACCCGGGATGCAGGTGTTGCGGTCGGCCGCACAACTTCACGGCATATGACCGCAACGGCAAGTATGTCGGGAGTGGGCCGGATGTCGTCTATGAGGATGAGGATGAGGATGAGGATTGACCCGGAACTGGGCGAATACTGGGCCGACCAGGAGTCGCGTGACGAGGCAGGTCGCGACCAGCTGGACCCGGCGGAGATTCGCTGTTTACACAATCGAGTAAGCCGGCTCCTTGAGTTCGACGACCTCATTCGGATGCATGGCCGGTTCTCCAGTGACGTTAGTGATTTCGCCCAGAAGCACTCGGATAATTTCTCCATCCAGTGGTTGTACGGCCTAATCGAGTCGGACCGGCAATTGCTCACGGCCCGGCTTCGCCAGAGAGACGTGGTGAGGTGGTTTTCGTTATTGATGTGCGTAGCCATCCCGGTCGCGGTCGGCATTGTCTCGTTCGTTGTCTGGCTAGTTCGGGGGTAGTCCGCGTGGCCAAAGCGGTGTCGGTATTTTTTCCACTTCTTCCTGCGTTCTCCGACGAAAAACTTTCCCCAGAAGGTGCGGAGCAGTTGGTACGGATGGCGAAAGATGAAACGGTGTCGGCCCAGGGCAAGGACCTGCCGTTGGCGGACAGGGACGTCCTACTGAATGCAGCTAGGGCGAGACGGGAAGTGGTTCATGCAAATGACAGCTGAATACCTCCAGTGTGCCCAACTCCTATTGGAGCAACATCGCCTCGTTCTGGAGGACGATGACCCGGACGACCAGATTGAAGTCCTAGAAGAACGGTTCATTATCCTCTGGGACCGTCTGGACGACGACCAGCACAAGAGCCTGAACGGACTTTCTTCTGACCTGGCCTGGCTCCGGCGTGGCGGCCAGAACCCGCCGATGGGTCGTAAGCCTGAAGACGTTTCCAAGGAAGATGGGTTCGCCCTGGTCGAGTCGGAGCGGGTCGGCGACTGGCACTCGCACCTGCATGCCATCCGCCTCTGCCGGGTAAGATACAGTCCAGGAGAGGTCGCGATGAGGCGGGCGTCGGCATATAGCGAGTTAGGACTCTTTGAGGTCGCCGCTCTATTCCGGGAGTTCGCCGGGAACTGCGGCGAACCAAAGTGGAACTTTGAGGCGAATTATGGCTGACATCAGTGATTTCGAGCGTGTCCGGTGAGTCGGCCCCCGATGGTGGAACTGGTAGACACACGAGGCTTAAGCCCTCGTATCCGAAGGGTGTGCCGGTTCGAGTCCGGCTCGGGGGACTGCGTGGTGGTGGGATTAGTGGCGTCCAGCCTTAAAGAGTGGTCCGTCCGTCGGCTATACGGGTGTGTGCCCCAGGTCACACGACAAGGCTTTTGTCTCATAGAGGCAGAAGATGGCAGCGAGCGACCGAGGGGCAACCTACGCCTCGACGACGTTGTCTTGCGGCTGGTCCGACGGAGCCGGGGAGCGAAAAGCAGCCTTCGCGAGTGCCGGGCAACCGGATTGATAGTAGGGGGTACTCGACCAAGAGCCTTTGGCGTAACAGCACGCCACGCAAAACATGTAGTGAGCGCGCATGAGCAAGCGATTGCGGCCCGGCTGGCTTACTAATCGTCAGCGAACGAGAATGGCGCGGCCAGCCAAGTTCTGGTGCGGCGGCTGCGATACCTACAAGGTTGGCCGCTATCAGAAGTGTCCGAACTGCGGCTTCCGCGATGGCAGGCCGAGGGACAAGCGATGAACGAACAATCGCTCATTCACCTGCTGAAACTAGGACCCGCGAGCAAGGGAGATTAAATGATTCGCGGAGAAGAGTACCGGGAACTTTCTAGTCGCCTTCTGGTCGTCACCAAGGAGGGGCCGTTTGAAAGCTGGTGTTCCCGACTCGCGGGGCTTTACGAGAAGGCCGGCTTCGACTCGTCCAACATCGCCTAGTGCAACCCGCCCATCCATGTTGTTTTCCAGATGATTCAGTATGCAAAAACGTGCGGCGGAATCGACCGGCTGAGGGCGGCAATCCCGGAAAACGCCCGTTAGTATTGACGTGGACGGTTTGATAAAAGAGGTTTCCATTTCTTCCCGAGAGGCCATTTCAGAAATGTTCAATTGCGAAAAGTGCGGCCTGACCACGGCCCCCGGAATTCCCCAGAAGAAGTTCGCCGCGGCCCGGCGGGTCAAGTCCTATCCGGTCCGACAGCGGGCCAACCGCAGTGACGCGCCGGACAACGGCGGCCTCGGGACGGAGACGGTCCGGGAGATTGCCGTCTGTCCGAAGTGCGCCCTTCTGCTGGAGCAGAACGGGGGGGCGCGAAATGACCGCCGCGGGGCGAACTGATGGGCAGATATTTGAGTTATTTGAGTTATTCGAGTTCGCGGCGCGCGACAGGAGGTGATTTGTGTTGAACGTCCAGTCCTACCTGAGGGGCGGCAAGTAGCTGGGAGACCTGTCCGCCGAGTTCGGCATCCGGGTCTGCCGGCACCCCGCCCTGCCCCTGTGCATCGTTAATTACGACCAGGCGAAAAGTCCGCGAAATCCCATTACGGACGAGTGCCGTGCCCTGGTGCTGGAGTTCGACACCTGGCGGGTCGTCGCGAGGTCATTCGATAGATTCTACTGGCTCAATGAGTACCCGGAGCGCGACGCGGGCCGCCTGGCCTGGTCCGATGTCGTGGTGGAGGACAAGCTCGACGGCTCGCTGATGCAACTGTTCCCGTACTGCGGCGAGTACGTCGTCACCACGCGAGGGTCGTTCGCTGAGGGCCGTCCTGGCGGTCCTGGCGGTGACTGCGGTCCGACCTGGTCCGAGTTGTTCTGGCGGTGCCTGGACCGGTCTCGCCTTCTCCCGCCCGAGAAGGAAGACCGTTGCTACACGTTCGAGCTCGTCTCGCCCTACAACCGGGTGATATGCCATTACAGCGAGCCGGCGCTGTACCTGATTGGCGGACGCTCCGGCCTGTGCGAGTTCGAGTTCGAGTTGGGCGGGTACTCACTGGACTTCGCGGCCCAGGAGATGGGTATCCGAAGGCCGACCTGCTACGAACTGGACGGCGTGTACGGGGCCGAGCCGGTCGTGGACTGGGTCAACACCCGCAACGCTCTCGAAGCGGAGGGGTGCGTACTCCGGTGCGGCAACTACCGGGTCAAGGTGAAGTCTAGGCAGTACCTGGTCCTGCACCGCCTGCTGGATAACGGGAACCTGTGCCGGACAGACCGGCTGCTTCCCATCCTGCTGGCGAACGAGCAATCGGAGGTGCTGACCGCGTTCCCCCATCTGCACGGGCCGTACTTCGACCTGGCCGAGAAGTTGCGGGGGCAGGCGGGGAGGATGATGGCCGTCTGGGAGTGCGCCAAGGAGTTGCCGCAGAAGGAGTTCGCCAACTTCGTACTGAAGCACACGAAGTTGGCCCCGATTCTGTTCGAGGCCCGCAAACGGGCAGAGCGGCCCGAGGATGTGCTACTGAGGTCGGAACGAGTTCTTCTCAAGGTGCTGTAATGGATTTGGAAGCGGGCTATCTGGGACTGCAAATGCGGTTCCGACTACTTCGGCCACGGCCCGAAGACGAGGTGCGTCCGTGTCGAGTCTGAGTGAGCGGGCGGCCCACACCGGCGAGCGGAAGCGGAAGCCGGCCCACGTCAAACGGAAGCCTGTGGTCATTGAGAAGCAGGCCGAACTGGTCAAGATGCGGGACAACCGCTCCGGCCACAAGAGAAAGAGTTCCGAATGAAAGACCTGCTCGGCGTACTGGGCCGGTTCTTCCGGAGCGACCTATGGATGGCCCTAGCGGCTGTCGTGCTGGCCTACCTGATGGGCTACCTGACGGGCCGGATGGACTCCTCACCGAAGACCGTGCCAGTCGTCAAGGAGAATGTCCGATGAGCGAACTCGACTTCACGATTAAGTCAACCATCTACGGAGTCTTTTCGGGCGTCGCTGGACTCGTTCTTGGCCTGGTCTTTGGTGCCCTGGGGATGGACCGGGCCCTGGACCAGGTTCCTGTCCGCGCGGCCTCGGCCGGTACGTGGTGACTGACAACGGGGACGGCAGCGTCAAGCACCAGACGGCCGCCGTAAAGTCGAGGGACGGGGTCGGCAACCCCCAGACTATTGAGTGGAAGGACACGTACTGATGGGGTGGAAGTCATGACGCGACTGGATTTCCTGGCGAACGCCTGGGTGGTACT
The DNA here is from genome assembly GCA_032358295.1 of Pterothamnion heteromorphum. Classification (NCBI taxonomy): domain Eukaryota; phylum Rhodophyta; class Florideophyceae; order Ceramiales; family Ceramiaceae; genus Pterothamnion; species Pterothamnion heteromorphum. The sequence goes on along the minus strand of JAULBV010238481.1, from coordinate 2,658 downwards.
ATGCTTAGTGGCTTTCTGGACGCTGTTAGCGTTCGAGATGCTCGCGGAGTGCGGCGGCCAGGCGCGCCGCCCGCTAACCGTGATTCTCTGGGTCGTGGTCGCGGCCGAGGTGATTCTGGTGTTCGTGCTGGCCGCCCTGACCACGCACGAACTCATTCACTTCTGGTCGAAGCTCGCTCACTAGTCAACCCCTTCTCCGCTCGACGAACCGGGGCCACGACTCCTCCAGCAGGCGGCGGGTGGACGGCATGAGCGGGAGAGCCATCGCCGTCCCGAGTTCCATCCATTGCCATTCTAGGTGTTTTCCTTCCAACAGCTGGGGCTGGCCCGACCATTCCGGTATGGCCAGAAAGATGTCTGTAAACCGCTTTTTGTTGGTCAGGTGAGTGCCGTCGTGATAGCCCACCAATTCCATCGGCCCGTTCGCCATCAGTCCGGTTTCCTCCAGAAGTTCGCGCCGGACCCCATCCTCCGTTAACTCGTCTTCCACCTTACCGCCCGGACACTCCCACCGACCTGCGTCCGCACGCAGCCCCAGCAGGATTTTGCCGTCCCGGACGAGGACGGCACGTCCGACCAGGGTGGGGCGATTGGCTGCGCTCGTGTGACGGATGCAATCGCCCTCAACCTTTTCCTCGGCTTCGGCCGGCCGCTGACTGAAGACTGGCTCGCCCATCCAAACGTACCAATTCCGAACCCAGTTCATAACGCGTTCCCGCATACCGACAAGCCACCCCTTCCGTGCGCCCGAAAGAGATAGTCCAACCCCCGATTCGACCCGGACCGGACGACATTCCAGAGGAGGTAATTCCTCCGAGGAATGCCTGTGTAGGAAACGTCTTTCGCCCGAGTTGTGGCCCCGGCAGACGCGCTCCATCCGCTCCAACTGGCGGCCCCATTGGCGCTCCAGAACGTCCTGCTGCGCGGCCTCGGAAAGAGGCGGCCACCAGTCCGGGTGCGAGGAATGGACCGCGAAACAGTTCGTGTGCCAGACATTCTCGTGGATACAGTTGTTGGCCCAGTGGTAGACGACCGCCCTTTCCCCGTCCAGGACGGCCTTCCGCATGATGCGTAGTGTGTCAGGCAGGAGTTCGATATCGGCCGCCAGCCCGACGAGCATGGCACTTTCCGAGCCGCAGTGGCCGCAGCGTGCGATGCCCTGGGCGAACTCCAGGCCGAGCCGGAGGTTGCGGCTCTCGGGGTAGGAGGTGCCGCCGGTCGTGGTCTCGCCCTCTAGTTCGGGCCGCTTCAGGACGTGGTGGACGAGTCCTTCCCGGACCAACTCATCAATAAACCACTGGCGCGCGAACTCGGGCCTGGCCCAGACCAGGATTACTTCCGGAGCCTGCCCCAGTTCCTGCCGGGCCAGCGTCAGGTTCCGCTCCAGATTTCGCCTCAACTCGTGGTAGCGACGGAAAACGGTAACTACGAAGACGGTCCGCATCGTACTTGGCCTCATCCGACAGGAGTTCGCCGCAGACCCCATCGGCCCACTGCCTAATGTCTGCGAGGGCCTCAGGGGAGACGAAAATCGCGTTCTGGTTCGCCGGTCTTGCGGTTGTATCGGACATCGACTACGCCCCCGCGGGCGAGAAAGACGTCCGCAGGGAGGAGAAGACTTCTCGCCAGTAACTCAAGGAGGCTGTCTCGTAGTTCCAGGAACGCTGGGTCAGGGACTGGTACGCCTTCGCTAGCAGGTCCGGTCCGAACCCATACAACCGCGGTAAAATCACGACCGGAAGCCCAGTCCGTGCCACATGACGGGACCACCGCGAGTCCTCCAGAATCGGGATGACTCCCAGGTAAATGCACTCCCAGACGCGGTAGGCGTCGAGGCCATTCCCCGGGGGCGCGAGGCAGAACTTGTGGCGGGACAGTTCGTCGAGGTAGGTTTCGACGGGCAGGTCCGGCTTCTCGCGGAAGGTGGCCCAGGGCTGCGCGCGCCAGTACTCGTGCAGTTGCAGGCGGGTGTGCGAGTTCAGCTGGAAGTTGATGTAGAGCAAATCGGTCTTTTCCTGTCCCTGATGCCGGGGCAGGTAGGAAAGGCCGGGGCCGTCCGTGTTGAACCCGAAAGGAAGGTTCATGACCCCGGGCTCGTCCACGCAGGCGTTGACCGTCCACCAGTTCGGAGGCATCGTCTGGAAGGTGCCCCAGGTGTAGCGGTCGGTCTTCATGGCGAAGCGGTGCGTCGGGTCGCAGCGGCCGTCCTTCACGGAACCCATCGTGATGCGGACGTACTGTTCCCGCTGGGACGTGATACTGGCCCAGTCGTAGCAGCCGATGTGCTTCGGGAGGTCCGTATTCGGGTGCTGTTCCGATTGATACACAGGGCCGCAGTCGCAACAGCCCGATACGTAAATCGCGTCGGGGTCCGGGTCGGCCTCCTGGAAGGCCAGGTCGGCGTCGAACCCGTTGATGAAACGGAAGGGCGGGCCGAATTCCTGGCAGAGGTCGTGCCAGGTTTGAATCGTGATGAATTCGTCAGGGGGCGGCGGGTGCAGCGTTGTCTGGCGCGTCGTCTTCCGGCTCGTCAATTGGTTCGTCAACTTTCCCTTCCTTCTTTTTTTGGCTTTCCTCGGCCACGGCCTTCAGTAGCGTGGCCCGCATCCCCTGGGCGGTCGCTCCGCCCTCGACCATCCGCCGGACGTAGGCCTCCGT
>JAULBV010238370.1:0-12558 GCA_032358295.1 Pterothamnion heteromorphum | reverse complement strand
TCGTCCCCTTCTCGACACGGACATATCGCATCTTCGTGTTTGGCCCAAACGGCCGTTGTACTGCCCAAAGTCTGCGATCGATTGGCCACGACAGGGCTCTTCTCGATTGAGAGGAAGTCATTCCGGTCTCTGCGGGGGTGCTCATACACATCGGAGTAGAAGTTGTACGACGCAATATCCACTTTTGCCCATTCCGTGGGCATGACAATGCGTACGCAGTCTTGTGCGTGCTTCAGTCCTGCATTCGATGTACGAACCATGGGTAAAGTGCCTTCCTGCGGAAGTCGGTTGGTTTGATCACGTACGTGCAATATGGAGCTCTTCGGGAAACAAACTTGGAGGATGTGAGGCCATGTCGAACTCCTCACGGTCTTGTACGTGCGCAGTCGAACGTGTTCGTTCGCTGTTCGAAGCGCAGCCGAGACGATTCCGTACTGCACTGCGGAGAATCTGTTAGTGCCTGCAACACACAGGCATGAAAGCATGGCTTCCCACGTCAGGAATGTACGAATTCGTTTCTGTACCAGTCGGACGGAGTCATGTCCTTCTTCCCCGGAACGCGTGTTACGAAATGCCGAACGGCTTGGGTCCTCATCGTCCACGTCATCCTCGGATGACCTTGTACCGCCAACCACAGGGAGTGGGCTTCCTTCAAAAATGTCGTCGAAGTGTGGATCATTTGCGGGTGCTATCGTGGACTGCGGCGGAGCTTGATTCCCCGAATCTTCATCCCGTACGGGTGGTGCATGCCGTTCTTCATCAGGAAGGGCTGTTCCACTTGTCGGTACCACTCGGTTGTGTTCCCGGACGCGATTTTCTTCGACAAGTTCGGCGGAAAGGCGTCTCCTTCTTGCCGCGTCGCGTGCAGCCTTCGCATCAGTCGCAGGCCTCAGTACAGTCGCGAGCGCGTGGCGGTCTTCGTAGTTCGCAAGGCTGGAAGCTGCCGAACTGTCCTCCAAGGAATGTGCACCTCCTTGAAATCGATTGCGTCTCCGACTTGAGCCGTTCAGGCTGTTATTCCTTGTCATAAACCAGTACTGGATCAGGTAGTGCACAATGTAGATTCGAATGTGTACTGCAGTGAGGACGGACGGCGTGGTAGTGTTGCGGTCGCTGGGTTGCGTTGCAGATGGGCGTCCGTTCGCTGGGTGGCGCTGCACACCGATTTCCTTTTCCTCCCTGCAGATGTGCTTGTGTTCGATGCTTGCGTCGCAGACGGCCGGTAAGGCAGCGTTCTTTGGAGACGTACGTCTTTGGATTCTGACGGAGCATGCGTGCCAGATGTGACGCAGGTGGCATGGGCCAGAGCGACCGCAGTAGTGCGCCACGTCAATAGCAGCAATAGCGGCAATGGTGGGGTGTGGGGAGGTGGGGTGGATCTTCGTTTTGAGGCCGTTAAGACGGATACAGGAGGACAATGCGCCCTTTTCTCACAAAGGCGAAGTCGTACGACATGATAAAGTGTATCTTGCTTAGATTTTGGTGCTCAACAATGCATTGTACCTCCATGAAGAAGATGGCGCGCATTATGAACACCGCGCGGCGTCGTTGTCAGCGAGAAAGGCCTGCTCACCCCCGCTGCGACGCAAACATGGCATAGTGCTCGCGCAGCGCGGCCGCGGTGATGGGAACGAGCTGCGACGGGTTGAGAGGGTGGTCGGGCGGCGCGTGCGATATGGACGACGGAGCCGCGGGCAGAAGGGGCGTGGCGTGATGGGGCGGAACGGTACGCGATGGGGCGCAGAGGCGTCAACGAAACGCGGCGGTGGATGTTTCAGGCAGGTGGACGTGCAGGGCATTTGGGCGAGAATAGGGGCGGGACGGCACATTTCAACGGCACGGGCGGTTCCACTCGTCCGCATCCAGGTACCGGCCGTATGACCCGGGCTCGGCCGTGACGTCGTGCTTCTGCCGCTCCAGAAGCTTGAGGCGCTGCGCCAGGTTGAGCACGCGGGCCCAGCCGCCGTCGCGCTCGGCGTCGGCCGGCTCGGCCGCCACAACGCCACGCCGACTGGGCCCGTGCTGCAGCTCGGCGGCCAAACGCCGTCCGCCGGCCTCTCGGCGGCCAGCGTGGCGCCAAGCTCGCGGCGCGCCACCTCGTCCTTCAGCGGCGCCAGCCGGCCGAGTAGCGACTCGCGCGACTCGATCCTTCCGACCGCCACGTAGACATGCCTCAGCACTGCACACAACGGCCGCATCCCCGGCGCCGTGCTCACTTGCTTCGAGTTTGAGCCGCGACACATGCATCTTGACTCCGTCTCCGCCAGCCTCCTGTAGCACCCCAGCGTTCTGCTCGGCGCTAGCACGCGCAAGGCCCAGGAGGACGTGGCCGTCAAGACATCTTCAGCAACGTGTGCGACGCCCTCCACGGTGATATGTCCCTGTTCGCGTCAGCAATGGCAGGCTGCATGTCACGCACATCGGCGTGTTAGAGCTTGAAAAGCAGCTCAAGGGCGTGGTGCGCTTGTACCGCCCAGACGGAAGGGCTGGTATACTTGTCAGGATCGGCAAGCTGCTCGGTGAGAATGGCATGAACATTTCGTACATGGCGCTCGGTAAGGGAAGGGCAGTCTATGGCACTGGTCCGGTTGAGACCTGTTTTTTTATTGATCCATTCGAAATTGGGACGCTGCCCATGCTTTATTGCTACTCTAAGAATTGAGGCCTCAACATTTGAAACGGATTACTTGTTGCGCAAGGTCGTGAACAACCGTTTTATTAAGTTCTACACAAGAGCTCTTGTGCATCGAGGTGGTGGAATTTGTCTGGGGCAAAAGGAACTGGTCGGGAGAGTAGGCTTTGTGAAGGAGAAAGTACCTGATCCAATAAAAAGACATGATCCAATTTTAGCCTTCGGGGACTAAAGGCTAAACTAGTACGTCGCCATCACGGACCACGCCTCCACCACGTAACGCTAGAATGGAACATAAATATTTTCAGGGACAAAACGCTCCATCAGTATATAGCTATGTACTGATGGAAGCTAGTGGCAGAAAGCTACATATCATCTTCTCTCCTTTATGGAACTTCCCTGTCCATCTCGTACAAAACAACGTATGAAATAGCTTCCCTATCTACGAAACGTTTTTCTTCCCCGTTCTCGCGTTCCTTTCTTTGAACTACAACATAACCGTATCCATAAGAACATCCGACGGAAACTAGAACGTCTTAGGAAGCATCTCCAACTACACTCGCACCCGCACGACTTGCAAGAATTTCTTTTAACTACCAGTTTTCCTTTCCTTCTTCCACACCACTACTGGGGACTTCTGTATCTCCGATGCCCTGGCCGCCTACCTCATCGCTGCCTGAGTCAAAGGTCCAAGCTCTGCATAGTTCTTCATCACAGCAGATGAAATCCACTATCACGCCACCCACTCTATCTCCTGATAGCCCTCCAGCTCAGACCGCTTCAGATCCCATCCATATATCATCCATCTGCGTTGCACCCAGGTACAGACTTGCTCCATCATCCATCACACCATCGGATGTATCGGCACCTAGGCATAGTTCTCAACTTCCGAGCGAAATTTTGGTTCGAACAATCATTTCCCCAGGAGATACTCCTACTCACGAACCGGCGCTCTCTGTTCATATTCTCCAGTTCTCTGGTAAAGGGGACGAGTTCCTGCAAAATTCGAATGTCGAAAAAACTTTACCTGTCACACTTCCAGCTAAAAACCCTCCTCGAACTACCGCACGAGATGTGGCAGAGCCGATTCCTAACATCGAAATAGTGGAATCCACTTTTACAACTGTTGGTCCAGGAAGGCGGACGAGATTAAATCTCGGAGAGGACCTCATTCTTCTCCGAGAGGTTGCTGCCTGCAAAGCACATGTTGCTGGCAATGGAGAGACAAGAGAGCGGTTCGAACTTGCAGCTGTAAAAGTGAATGGAACAAAAAAGGTGAGCAAGAAAATGACATGGAAGTCATTGCAAGATCGATATAAGCGGCTTCAGGGAAAATTTGACCAGGAGGACCGTTTACAGCGAAAGATGAGCGGGGTTGGAGGAGAGGTAGGAGAAATGGAAGAACTTTTGTCGATGATGAACGAGGATCGCAAAGATGCCTCAGAGGCTCGAAATGCGAAAAGAGAGCAAGAAGCTACTCGAGAAAAGGAGAAAGAGCGCCTTGGTGCCCTACTGCGTGCACGTGCAACAGAACGTCGAAATATGGACAAAGATGAAGACGGAAGTGTTGGCACAGCAACTCAGGATGGAAATGATGATACTCATATGCATCGTGTGCGGAAGCGTGTTAGACTATCTGATGACATGGAAGAGGAAACTGCGTTTGTCAAAGCCCTTGAGCGTGCCGACCAGAAACGGCTGGAAATGGAAGAAAAGAAGCTTGAGTTGGAGAAATTGCGATTGGAAAAGGACTGCGAGGAGCGTGAAAGGGCACGGGAAGAGCGAAAAGAGGAGCGCGAAGCAGCTGCAGAATTGGAATTGAAGAAGATGAAGCTCATGATGGATGTCATGGTGGGGTTTAAGACTGCATCGCGAGATGATGCTGCTACCTCAGGTCCGAAACACCCTTCCAAGGGTGGTAGCAGCAATTTGTAGGTTCCATACCACGTTTCCACGTTTTCTATCCCCTATCGCTACGTTCGCCATGAATGGGTCCCTGAAAATGGGTTATAGGTTCTATATGGAATAAAGAACGTTCTGCAATAATGTGTTTATGATCTCCAAGATAGTAAATCGTTAAGGGATGGCGGTGGGCAGTTGATGTATAGAGATGTCTGGTTTCTATAAAAGTAGTTCGGCACGATGCAAAGTAGTATGGCTGCAAGATGCCTGGATCCGACAGGTGCTTTATATGGAATAAAGATCGTACTGCAATAAAGTGTTTATGATCTCCAAGATAGGAATTCGTTAAGGGATGGGGGTTGGCAGTTAAAGTATAGAGATGTCTGGTTTCTATAAAAGCAGTTCCGCACGTTGCAAAGTAATATGGCTGCAAGATACATGGATCCGACAGGTGCTTGTAGGACCCTCATCTTCCTTGGAAAGTCAACCATAGCCCAGTACGTTTTGACTTCCTTGAACATCCATTCGACTGTTATCCGGGCTGCTGACATAGCGCGATTAAAAGAAGATTGGTCTGGCGTCAAAGAAGACCCCTGGAATGGAATTTCTAAATATTCTCTGGAGTTGTATCCGCTGTCTCCATATATACAGTACTGCTCACCATCCACATCCATGATATCTGAAAGCTGATCATCCAACTCTGATCGGGCATATAAAGCCCAATCATGTCTGCGTCCCTCTAAAGGGCCGAAGACATGGTAAAACATCCCGTCTGCGGTTATGACTGCTTGAAACTTAAGCGCATGTTTACGCTTATGGCCGTTATAACACACGTTTTGCAATGCGGCGTCGTTCGGTCGAGCGATTTCTATTACCGTTCCATCGATGTATCCGATGCAATTTTCTAAAGCTGATACCTTCTCTTGGACCTTCTCTGCCCAAAACCTGGCCTTTTCTGCCGTATATTGAGCTCCAATTGGAGCGCATATCAATGACTTCCACGAGGCCAAAAAATGATCCAATGCTTCATGAAATATCTCCGATAACTGGGGAGTGTGCTTACGAAACATAACTTCCAAGTCAGACCATCTTTGTGGAGTTGAAAGCCGTTTTAGGATAACACATGTTCCTAGAAGTCGTGTGCTGCTATACATGTTTCTTTCAGTAGTATAGTTATAGGAATGAGGGGAGACGACGGATACAATTCGTAACAGGTCTTTCCGGAGAAAACGAAAGTGCTGTAGGCACTGCTCATCTCCCATAGAACTGAATACGTCGTGGAAGGTCGATGTTGCGATCATTCTGTTCCTGTCAACGTATGAATTGTGATTTCGACGTGCTTCAATGTACAAGTTGTAAGCATGCGCGAGAAAGGCGCTATCGGTAGACTGCACGTTGCGCCGTATGAGAAGCCGATGGATTGCCATTCGCCAGAATCGGAGACGTCGAGCGCATAGGGCTTTCGAATCCCTCCTTTGGGATCCTTTGCGTTTTCGCGACATGTCCAAGGCAGTGGAGGAAGCAATGATGGTCAATGTTCGATGGTCGTACTCAAGCCCTCCTAACTATATACTCACGCTCGCTTGAACCGTAAAGTTATATTCGGGTGAATTCGGTATTGGAACGGACTTCTCGTGTGCGCAATAGTTTACAGTTCGTTTGCAGAATCTATGCTGAATCTATGCTGAAGAATCATGCACCGTAACATCTGTATTGTCATTCCTCTGCCGTCCGGCACTCACACGAACTACGATTCATGTTTTGTGAATGATGGTATGCCCCTCCGACTAAAGGTGGAGTTTCCAAGTGCGATGCTAGACATTCGTTTAACCCAAAAGTTTTGGCTCGGGGGGACAGGGATGCGCATCTCCGAGGATCATGCAAAGATCGCCGCATGCGTGCAGGCTTTCAAAGACCGTAGTCTGTTGAAGTTTTGCGGCAACACGATACGAACACGGTTCGGAGACATCAACATGTTCCAGGCGATCCCGCAAGTTCAAGTCCACTTTCACTGCTGAAGCGTTGAAGCAGTCCTCCACTATTTCGCAGGAAGAGTCGCGTAGTACGCGATGATCTAGAGCAGTGCGATCTAAAGTCCTCAACATTGCGTCTGATACTGCGTTCTTGATGCGCTCGTCGTCACGAAGCAGAACGATGAGGCGCGCATCATCATTCTGCTTCGTGACGACGAGTTTGAATTTGGCCGCGGCCAATTTCATGAATAGAGAACCCCGGATCTCTTCCTTGCAAGGTTTGAACAGTAGTGTTCAAACCTCACAAGGCGCGTCACGCGGACCATTCCGTTCCTGGATAGGGACTTCATGTATTTCATCAACGTTGAAAGATGATGAAATATATGAACCCGAACTTCGGGTCCATCCGACGGCGCCACATTTTCCCCTCTGCTTTCGACATGCGAGATATCATAAATTCTAGCGACGGAACCTGTCACAAGAGGCGAAGACTTGCTTTGCGATCCGATCGGAATTCGCCAATGCTTGGTAATAACAAGCATTGGCGAATTCCGATCGGATGACATGTTTGACGTCTCCTCACGTGACATAGTATGTCACGTTCGGAGGCGTCAAACATGTCGGACGTTCTCTCTTATTTCATCTTTCTGTGCCTGTACGTTAGCATAAGATGCCCCATAATATAGAATAATGCATTCCCTAGTCCCGCGTTTTGTGACGCTCCATGGAGTTGTGCACAATCTTGTAGCACCGTCTTCTTGCAATGGAAGAAGAACGAATACATAACAGTGCCTTCAGTACTTGCGTCGGTGTTTCAAGCTCCTCGGGTGCCCACGTATCTGGCTCAGCAGCGTCGGCAACGCAGGCGGCGCCAAAAAAAAGCTTCTGGTTGCAGTGGTTGGGCGACACCAACTGCTTCTACTTGCTGTGGTTGCGTGGAGTGCTGGACACCGACTTCCTCTTCGGAGTCGTGGGGGCTGGTACCGAGCGGCGGCACAGCCACCGGCAATAAAGAATTGACGTTTGCGTGGTGTGGTTGCATGGCGGTCGGCGACTATGACTTGTGCTGGGGTGGTGGGGCAGGGTGGTTTCGCGGCCTCTGTATTGCGCGGCCTCAGTTCAGGCGGCAGCGAGGACTTGTGGTTGAGGTTTTTCTAAGGGTTGGTGGGCGGCGGCACACCGGTCGGAGACCAAGTCTTGGGGTTCCGGTTACCCAGCGGGGTTATTGACGGCGGCAAGTCACGCGGCGACGACGACTTGTGCTCGGGGTGTGGTGCGGGGTGGTGCGCGGCCACAGTGCAGAGGGCCGGCGGGAGGCGGCACAGTGCAGAGGGCCGGCGGGAGGCGGCAAGGAAAGCAGGAGTTGGGTTAGGGTTCAAAGGATGCGCTCCGGGGTAACACGCGGCGGCGCGGAGGCCAGACTTCGTTTGTGGGGTGGATAGGTGGCGTGGGCTGGCGGAACGCAACCACGAGGTGTTTGTTGGCTTTGTGTTGGGGCGTCGAGCGGCTGCACGCGCGGCGTGACGACTAGTTGTTCTTGAAGTGCCGGGCGGCGTGGTGGGCGCCGGGTCGGGGCGCGACGACCACTTGTTTATGGGTGGTGTTGTGTTGTGGGGCGGGGGCGAGCGGGGCATGGTTTATGGGCAGGATCTGTGCTCCGGGACCGGTAGGGGGCGGAACGGGGCTCAACGCAAATGTTCGAAACACTGTTGGCGTCCTACCGTCGCCGCTGGGTGTCCGGCTGCAATTGCGTGCATGTTGGTATTTTTTCCCGTATGCACCAAGACTACCGTAATTTCTTCGCCAACAGGACGTCGAATATGTGGAAAAATTCAATATATTTTAGTTATATTTAGTTTCTAAATTTTCGCTATGGTTTCCCACGGGAAATATCCCTCCACCAATGCGAATATTGCCCAACCACGAACCTCTGTTCTGTCTTTACCCGTATTTTCGTGGCATACAGGACTACGCTGATACACAATCACATACCCGTCTGGACCGGACTACATAACTGTCCAAATCGTGGGCAGTGCACGGGACAGGCCCTGAGGGCCTGTCCCAAAAAGCGAATATGGCGTTCTGGAAGGCGGCCCCAAAACTACGCGCATTAATTCGAACCTTTTCCTTCGTCAGAACAATTTAAAAACAATTTGAGAAGCGAATAAGAATGAATGGGAACAGTACGTACCAATGAGATATAAGATATTTTCGATAAAACTTGCAAAGAGCACTTAAGAAATTTTCTGATAAAACACTGCGCCCAATAGGCATTGAAGTCTTCGATGCATAACATTTTTAAATACATTAATCCCCAAAGGATATGTTTTTCAGTTTTCCGGAGGGCAAGCAACCCTCCATCAAATTGCATATATTCGTCGCCATATCTGATGTAGCATCATAAAACGGCCGAAAATAGTCATTAGAAACACAGGATGAAGAACCCACCCGCACCGCAAGGGAAGAGCATAATTGGTCAAAGGACATGTCGGCTGGGGACGTAGATAGCGCAGGAAGCGAAGTCACACGAGACCAGATGCGGCGGCGGTGGTTGTGATTTTATGTGAGTTGTTACGGAGGTATGTGTGCATGTTCTTCAATAGAGGTTTCTGGAACTAACACCGTATTCATTAAATCAATTGAATGGAGATATAATGATAGAAGTAAACAAAATCATCTGTTTGACCCAGTATAATATTTTGTTTCAAATGATTCCATTTCATAGGTATGCCTCCAATAAATTTGCTTAGTAGGCAATATACTGGGGTAGGGACTATTTCCGTATGTAATTGTCAAACGAACGCACCTTGGCATGAAAGATGAAAGAAGTCCAACGAGTCACTCGCACTCGGATACATCTTCACCGTCGCAGTGCAGTTTGCAGAGTTCACTAAAATCAATCCTGAACGATAAAAATAATTTTCATTCATTTTTCAAGTTCGAAAATTTCACAGTACGCAAACATCTCGAAGCATTTCAAGAAGCCAGAAGCCTGGTGTCCATTTCACACTCTTCTTCAATATTTTCGAAATTTAGCTTCAAGTTACAGGACCTATATTTCTGAATTTTAGTCCATCTTACAAATCTCTGTTCTTTCTTATATTGAGAACGTTTCGTTCCACGGAAAATTTTATTCTAGTTATTGGATAACATTGCGTTCAAATAATTTCGCTCTCGTTCTCGGACAGCGAAGATGCACGTCAGCTATTAATTACAACGAAAGATAAATAAGACCTTTGATTGAAAGTTTCTAAGCAACTTTTAAAAGCTGCATTATATAGTGAAACATTATACTGTTCTACTTCCATTTGACTGTTTTAATTCATACTGTGTAAATTACATTTACTGTAAATATTTACTGTATGTGTCTTTGGTTCGAACATATATTGATTCCATCTACAGTCCAGGGAATGCGCACATGCCTGGTCGGAATAGTTTTCTCATTCTGGGATTAAATCCCAGAATGAGATAACCATACAAACATTGTATCTCTGCACCCAGCAAGGACAGCAATGCATATATTCAAATATATTCCATGTCATCACATATGTTGATATGTCTGTATGCTCCTGGTGCCTTATTTCAGGTTGGTCCCGTTGAGGGGTTAGCGACGCGGCCTATCGCGGGGAAGATTGGCGACGAAGGGGCACTCACGGCGACGGCGGTTGTGGTTGGGTCGGGTTGCCGTTGTTGGTAGTGACCGGAATTTGCAGTTCGTCCCCAGTCTATCCATTAAATACTGATAGAAAGACCCTTAGATGTTCCTATAGTAACCGGTAGAGGTTCTAGCGTTCCCGCCAGGTCTGTTCAGAATGTACACTGATCAGTGTACATTCTGAACCAAACCTCATGAGGGGTGCGGAGATACAGTATAAAAGTAGAACAAACTAGGTGCGGAAAGTAAAGATAGAGGTACCCTACATGAGGGTTGGCTCTACACACAGAAGATATAATGGGTAGTTGCTACAGGTAGAGCCGTTTGACGTCTAAAAGAGACGGTTAACGTTAAGTAGTCAGGCGCTTCGGCACCACTGGTGCCGAAGTGCCTGTTCAGTGCGCCAGTGGTCGCGAAGGGCCTGACTACGTTGTGGTAGAGTATGTTCGTGCATGTGTTCGGGTCGCCTCGCTTACTCCGGCGACATCGATGGGTAGCAAAGTTACTCCATCGGTCCCACCCCACCTAGACCTAGACCAACCAATTTAACCAGAGCACGAAAAACGAACAAAAGGCTAAAATAAAGGTTAAAATACGTATAGGAATGGTGGGACCTGATTGGCCAACGGCACACCCCCTCTTGGCCAAAATATCTATGGGAACATAAATGATTTCCCAAATGTGATTCCACGTCAGCGCAGCCGTCGCCGAGTTGTGCGTAAGATGGCGCTGCTTCGTGCCGTCTCTTGCGACCGCTTACCTCCCCTTACCTCCTTCCCCTTAACCTCCCCGACCGTGCTCTTGCCCTGTTCGTTCTGTTCTTCTTCCCCACACTCCCCGTCACGTCATACACCCACCATACACCACACGCTACACTTCACCTACTCCTCCGCGCCTTCCCCTAGCCCGCCGCTACTTCTGCTCCTCGTTCTAAACTCATATGAGTTTATATATATATATAGGCGCGTGCACCTAAATCTACGCTGCCGCTTCTGTCGCCATCGGGCCGGTCCGGCAGGATGGCGACACTTCGATGTAACCGCTGAAGCGCACCGGGTGCTTCTTGGTGGCATGGCCCGAAGAAAAGAGCTAGCGAGGAGGATTTCAGGGGGAAAAGCGCCTCGACGCATGCTTGCAACGTTGGCCGCTCGCTATGCTCTTGGCAGCCGCATCATCAAAATTTTCGACGGGTTCGGAGTCGAGATGGCGAACACAGAGGGCAGCCGCGCGCGTTGCGATGAAGATGGGTTCGTGGACATCACCATTCTCCCGACAAGCCGTCAGAACCGACTCTGGCGTTTGATGGGCCGCAACGACGTACAACGCGTATGGTGCGTGCACGACCAATTTGAACGCGATACAGGCGCAGATTGCTATTTGGTACTCCTTGGCGCGACACGGAATATTCATGAAGAAAACCTGCGTGCAGCTGATATCGACATCCTTTTCGGAAACTAGCGCGACCGCTATAAATCTCGCTATACAAATTTTATAGCGAGCGTTCCAGCGACGCAACTATTCGTGAAGTGGCCTATGAAATTTCTCTAAAGAAATTTGCACTGTAATTTCATTGGCCACTTCTGTTCGGAATGCTTTCCGCTGTTCGGAACTCTCCGACAGGTTTCCGAACATCCGTGATATTGAAATAAAATGCACTTCCTATTAAACACCGGTGGACGAATCCATACGTATGACGTTATGTATTTGTAGCGGTATACAGACAACCAGTAAGCAAATTCCACTTGGTTGGGTTTTATTGCCGTTGTACTGTTTTGCTGTTCGCTTTGTGGAGGTGCTCTCAGTGGTTCGCGCTTAAGCTGCACCTAACATATATTTTTGCATCGCTGCAAATCTGGCGTTATACTCTATAATGCCGCGAAGGTTGGTGTGAAAAGGAGGAGATGTATTCGAAAGGGAGGTGCTACAATATCGGGTTCCGGGCCTTCGACAAAGTCCGAAAATTGGATTAGGATCCCTTTTCGGATCCTTGCATTCCCCGATTCGATATATATACGCCCTTATTATATGTATTAGCACAGTTTTTCTTAGGCTGGTATACCTGAGTTCTAGTCCGGCTGTATTGTCCCGGAGCTCTTTCAATGCTTGCAGGCAATGGGGGAGCTCCTTGACGATCCATATGTTCATTTGGGTTGGCGCGCAAAAGAATTTTGTTGCAGGTCGTATGCGCGCATATGCGCGCATACGCACTATTAGACCAGGCCTGCGAGAGCGTCGAGGTCAGCCAGGACCTGGCGCTGCTTGTTGGAATGTGCGTCTCACTGATGCCGTTCTGTCTACTCTGCTGGCAGCTCTGTTGGCCGCTCCTCTGGACGCCCTGTTGTAGTCCAGCAGCAGCTGAACTGTTGTTTATGTCTGTGTTGCGTTGCCTTACTAAG